>BPLQ01007675.1:0-200452 GCA_021605075.1 Caerostris darwini | reverse complement strand
AAAATATGGGAATACAGCTGCTTATTTATTTTTTATGCAGAGAAAAAGCGATAGATATACTTTTTAGTATTAATTATTGTATTAGAAATTGGTATGAAAAAACAATATAGTTATACTATATTTCTATGTTGTATAAGATAATAATTCTCCATAAAGGAAAAATTTATCCTCCTATTCCTCTGTATTTGAATATCCAACTGGGCTATATACTATAATATTTATTGGCTATACACTTCTACATTGGACGGTCTGTGAGCCAATTGCCTTGAGCTCTAGCAGTTGGTACCACCGGCTTCAGGTTCGTATCCTGGTGATGGCATGGATGTATGCGAGTAGTTCAGAACCCTCGTTAAACTGTAGGTTCCAGTCGAATTAGTCCAAAGTGAGCACAAAATGACCGTATAATGGCAAAACAAACAAAAAAAAATCTTTCATTGGCGCAACAGCCCCATGGTGGACCAAAGCCGTCTGCTTATGGGCAGATTTCGAGATAAAAGGGTTTTTTTTTATGGGGTAAGGTTAGCCTTACGCTAAACGCTTTACTGTCATATTATACCGGGACCTACGGTTTATAGTGGATTCTGGTTATACAATACTAACTGTAATTATGCCTACCCTGACGATGCTATCCTGTAAAGCCTGTACATTATTACCCTGCATTAATGCTACCATCCTGTAATTCGGCAATATTGTTACTAGTAGTGTAATGAAAGTTCGATAGATGATAGAAGAGTAGAAAGAAGCATTCGTTTTCATAATAACTGTATTAAATTTATTGCCGAATTGGTTGGATTTGGCTTGTAGATCTACGGTCAATTTTTGCACACTTCAGACTACCAATAGTTTAACGTGGATTCCAAACTACTCACAAATATCCATGCCACCGGCAGGATTCAAACCTGAAGCTTGCGGTATCAACGGCCAGAACGCTGTCAATTGATCACAAGACCGCCCACAAAAGGAAAGAGAGAGTTGTCATCAAAATTGTTGACTTGCAATTAGGCCTACAGAGAAAATTTTAATCAGTGATTGGCCAGAATTTGTATCCGGATAAGACAAAAGCGAACGCAGTTGTGAAAAATTTTGTTTTATATCTCCACAGAATTCAAATCACCTCATCTTCCAAAAGATATTGCAGAAACTTACGCCACCATCGGGAATTAAATTCATGTACATTCCCTCGACATCTCCGGCACCGCAACTTTATTTTGTTATTGAATATCAGTGGACTTCCTGTTCCACTTATGTATGCCAGGAATAGCAAACAATGAGAGCAAGGCATTGCCTTTCAGAGGGGATTTTTTGCACGGTATCGGTGGACTTTCTGTTCCCCTTATGTAAACCAGGAATTGCGAACAATGAGAGCAAAGTATGACATTTTAGGTTTTTTTTAATGCGTGATTTCCCAGAATGTGCGCATATCATATTGGGGGAAAAGAACCCAGGATAACCTCTCATGAGGCTGATACGATATGCTTCACATATGCTGTTTCAATCAAAATCGAATCTCCTCATTTCTGAAGGCACGGCGATATTAGACCAAGAATGGTGCCATATTTAATCCATGTAATTTATTACAAGGGGAGACTATTCCACTTTCTCCGAGAAGCTAATCGAGCGGAGTTTCCATCAGCCCTACCACCTGCACGAGCACTTCTTAATGAGAAAGTTGATGTCTCCCGGGTGACCGATGACTTCTCTCTCCAGAACCCGATTTCGAGCGACATTCCAATGATGGACGACCACCGGGTCGCACCCACCAAATGAATTGAGCTCGTGAAGACGTCATTACTCTTCATAAACGACAGCTCAATTCCGTGTCTGATGGAAGACAGTCTCCGATGGACGGGGATTAGAAAATGGTGCGTTCCGATTTTGAAGCAGGTGCACCATTCTCGTCGAGCACCCAGCAGTATTACGGAAACATATTTGGCAACAGTTTTGATTGGTTAGTCGCAGTGTATCGTGATCTGTGACAGCGTTTGAATTACTCTCGTAAAATCTCGTAGCTGTTTGATGATTCAGAGCTTCGGCTTATTATTTTGTAAAATATTATAAATGCTTACTAATGCTGTTTTTTTTTACATCATCAGACCGTTTAGTATATCGAGAGGGATAAGAATGGTTCTTTTATCATTCTATCTTGCATTAGATAATGCAAGCGTCCAACAATTCATTCAAGGTTAAAGGTACACATTTCAGTGGGTAAACTTAAAAATGACCACCAGACAGATTGAAGGTTAATTAGAATTACGATAATTAGACGCAAGACGATAATTAGAATAGTTTCAAGGTTATTGAATATCGGGGAACTTTTTTTGGACAAATATTGGTGCACACTTTGGACTAATTAGACATGGACCTAGAGTTTAACATGGATTCTGAACCATTAACAAACATCCATACGAAGTTTGGATCATCTAATTGAGGCATAAAAGGCGAACACATTTAGTAAAAAAAAATAAAATCAGCGTCGGATTACAGGAGTACAAAAACAACAAAATGCGACGCAGACAAACGAAAAAAAAAAAAAAAAAAAAAAAAAAAGAAAGAAAGAACTTTGGGAGTTTTCGAGAAGCATCATCGTGTTATCTTCAAAATATTATATCCTGATTTAAAGCGAGAAGGGGGCAGAAGGTTAAAAGGGAAAAAATTCCCTTGTCGGTAATTTTCTCTCTTCTTTTTTCAATACTTTTTAAAATTCTGGCAGAAGAACGAAAATATGTGCTATGTGCAAAATATGTGTTTGGATTTTTTTTTGTTTAGAATCGTGGATTTTGGAAGTTTGGAATAGTGGGATACGTACATCTCACGATTCGAAGCTGACGCTTATAACAAAGGCCAGAGCTCTAGCCAATTGGCCATTAGGCCGTCCACAAAAGGAAATGGAGATTTCTAATCAAAATAATGGATTGCAATTAAGCTTTCAGAGAGAATATTTAATGATTGATTGGCCAGTATTTGTACCCGGATGCGACAAAAACCGAATACAGTCGTGAAACATTTTGTCTCAGATCTCCTCTACTTCCAAAGACATTCCAAGACCACCATCGGAAATTAAATTCATGTACATTTTTTTCTTTTATTATTGAATATCATGATTGCCCAGCATTTGCGCATATAATATTGGGAAAAAAAATCGGAAAACTTTCTATCAGGCAAACTGGCAACTGATGCGACATGCTTTACACATGCTGCCTCAATCAAGATCGAATTTCCTCATTTCTGAAAGCATACCGATATTAGACCACGGACGGTACCATATGTAATCCATGTAATTTATTACGAGGGGGGGGTATTCCACTTTCCCGAGAAGCTAATCGAGCGGAGTTTCCATCAGCCCTACCACCTGCACGAGCACTTCTTAATGAGAAAGTTGATGTCCCTAGATGACCGATGACTTCTCTTTCAAACCCGATTCCGAGCGACATTCCAATGATGGACGACCGCCGGGTCGCACCCTAGTAAATGAATTGAGCTCGTGAAGACGTCATTACTCTTCATAAACGACAGCTCAATTCTGTGTCTGATGGAAGACAGTCTCCGATGGACGAGGGTTAGAAAATGGTGCGTTCCGATTTTGAAGCAGGTGCGCCATTCTCATCGAGCACCAAGCAGTATTACAGAAACGGATTTGGCAACAGTTTTGATAGGTTAGCCGCAATGTATTGTGATCTGTGACAACGTTTGAATTACTGCTGTAACAGCCAGTAACCAAGCCAGATTCAAAACTTCGGTATAGTAGTTTATGAAATATTATTAGTGCTGTATTCTTTACATTATCGTTTCGTTTAATATATCAGGGCAGGGTGAAGGAGAGTAAGGATGGATTCTTATCATTCTGTCTTGTATTAGATAATGTAAGGGTTCAGCAATGCATTAAAGGTTAAATGTACTGATTTGAGGGGGTAAACTTAAAAATGACCCCCAGATAGATGGAAAGTTAATGCAAGACGTTTACACATGCTGCCACGTTCATCAATGAATCTCTCGTTTCTGATGACAGTGATGTATAAGCGCGTTCGAATTAGCGCCCTTTATTAGCGTTATGTGCTTAGGGTACTTTCTGCATGTTATCGGGATAAAACTTCAATTTAATCTACACATATGAACTCCTAGTCTGAACACATTTTCAACAGCGGCCTAATTAGCCTAAAGTGTGCAAAAAATGCCCATAGAGCGACACATTAAGCTCATGTTATATATTTTGATAATTTACGATTACGCTTGTTAGGGAAAGATCTATTGTGAGAGGATCATGGATATCTAGCATATCACGGATGTCTATTAGGATCACGGATATATAAACCTATCGTTCATTCTGACAGATAGCATTAACAGAAATGCAGAAATTCTTTAGTACATAAAATTTAGATAACTATAACCAGAAATCCGAGGAATTAAGTAAGATATACAATGACAGATAAAAAGTATAATATATATACATGGTATATATACACTTTTAAGATAGTACTACATAAGTATATACTTTTTATTCACAGCACATAATTAACAGGAAAATTCGTATTCGATAGGCTCATTAGAAAGCTTGTTGCAATTTAGAAGAAAAAAAAAAAAAAAAGAAAAAAAAATCGTTTTTTAAAAGTTAAATGATACCATTAAGAGAATAATTTTAAAAGAAAATTTTACTTTATAATTTACAATAAAAGTGATGAAAATTAAATGGTTAGTTATCCCATGATTATAAACCACATGACATCAAATTCTTGATAACACTCTAATTGAAAGTCAATACTAGTTAACGTGTGGTAAACCTTATCATAAATGACCTATACAGCAACATTTTAATAAATCGCCATTTTAATAATGAGGTCACGATCGTAAATTTTTTTTTATCTTCAAAATTTTATAATTAACCAAGGAACCAAGTTAGAAAAAAATGTAAATTTAATATGGTAAGCTCTTGTATTCCGTGACAAAGAAAAAACGCGATAAAATGTAGAATTTAAAAATGAAAGATAGTTTTAATTAACAAAATTACGAATAGAGAAGAATTACACTTCATTTGCTGTACATCAATTTCTAATTATGATAGTATTAAAAATAAAAACTTTTAAATATTTTATTTAATTTTTTAAAAAATCGATTTTTTTCTTGACGTTTGTACTTTTCACATTGAATTTTAAGTTTTATCATGAGTATTTTGAAAACCTTCTGAAATATTATTAGCTATAAATGCATTTTTTTTATCTATCATTGTGTATCTAAACATGGCTCCTGTGATTACTGAGTATAATCAACATTTTATGTCCTAAAAATTGGTTTGGTGTTCTATGATCATTTTGTGCATGATTTGAGACTAATTAGACCGGAACCTACTATATAACATGAATTCCAAACCACTAACAAATATATATGCCACCACCTGGATTCCAATCTGAACCTGTAGTACCAAAGGCTAGAGCCCTAGGCATTGCCCAATTGTGTCCTAAAGCGTATCTGTAGTTCTGTTAGTGCTATCTGTTGCAATAAAAAATTTTTTTATCCAACCACAGATAATTCAAAGAAGGGGCCTGATGACCCATCATAACTTCAGTACTGTCGTTTCGAAGGGACATTTGCAATCTATTTTAATACGCTTTTATTAGTTTCACCTGTGGGCTGAATGGCCGAATGGCTAGCGCTCTGGCGTTCGGTACCACAGGTATCGGGTTCAAATCCCGGCTTTGCCCATGGTTGCTTGTAGTGGTTCGGAATCCACTTTAAACTGTAGGTCCCGGTCTAATAAGATCGTAGAGCGCTGCGGGGGCATTGCTACTCCGTGGCTTATCTTCAAGTTACACGCGCCCCCTGGCTAACGCAAAGTGAGTACGTCTGTGCAGCACTTGCCTCAAGGCATCCAAGACCAAGCTGTCTAAGTGTTTGCCAGCTGCATTAGAAAAAAAAAATAGTTCAAAGATTTTTTTTTCTCTTTGAACTTCAAATCAACTTTCAATTACTGATTTATGCATTAATTTCAATTCAGTTATGAGATTTAAATTTGCACTTATGTATGCAGTACAATGTCTATACTAAATTAATAACAATTAAAACTATAGTTGTCGATGCATTTCATCACTTGAAAAGTTAAGAAAAGACTTTTTCCCCCACAGATCAAAGATTATTCTACTTTCGATTTCTCTACTTTTTATTTATAGTTAATTTTCATAACAAAAAAATTAACAATAATAATATAAATAATAATTTATAATAAATTTTTTTTAAACGCAAAAGTTTTCTAAAAATTATAAACTCAAATTAAAGAGAAATAAATTCTTCAACTTTTAATATGAATTTTGAAGTGGTTAGTATGTAAAGATATACGAAAGTCTAACAATAAAAAATTTTGATTGCAAAGATCTAATATGCCCTGATTTTCTCTACAGTAAAGACTTTTGATTGAATATTGAAATTCATTGATTGATATTGTAATTGATTGATATGTGAAACATGTCCTGATTTTCAATAGAAAGTTCTCTAAAAAAAGAATTCTAAACTCAAATTAAATTCTTCAACTTTTAATATCTATTTTGAAGTTTGCAGTATGTAAAGATATACGAAAGGCTAACAGTAAAAAAACTTGTTTGTATAACAAAGATCTAATATGTCCAGATTTTCAAACAAAAAGACCAAAGATTAAAATTTTTAATGTCTACAGTAAAAGATTTTGATTTCAAAGATTTAATATCTCCTGATTTTCCGGCATAATTACCAAAGATTAAAATTTTTAATGTCTACAGTAAAAAGTTTGATAGCAAAGATCGAATATTTCCTGATTTTCAAACAGAATTATCAAAGATCAAAATTTTTTACTGTAGACATTGAAAAGTTTAATTGCAAAGATCTAATATCTCTTGATTTTCAACAGAAAGTTCTCTAAAAAAAGAATTCTAAGCTCAAATTTACGAGAAATAATTTCTTCAATTTTTAATGTGTACTTTGAAGTTTGCCGTATGTAAAGATACACGAAAGTCTAACAGTAAAAAGTTTTGATTGCAAATAAGTCCCGATTTTCAACAGAATTACTAAAGATTAAAATTTTTAATGGAGCATATCTAAAACTTTATCAGAAATATTACGTTCACAATTTCTTTATGAGTCAACATAAATCTCGCTAAAAGAGACAGAATATACATCTAGCTAAGACAGAGCTCTATACGAACTTTATAATTCTTTATGTAAAGAACCTGGCCTTAATAAATTCTTGAATTTTTAAAAGGAAAATATTATTAGATCGATCAATAAAAGTTCATGAACGTGACAATTTCAAAATAAAAGCCCAATAAAGCATATTTAGAATTTTATGCGACTTTACTAGACTTTGAGCAACAACTATTAGGCAAATAAAATGAACTTCTGAATGCAAACAAATTTAAGCACCAACAACATCAGAGTTTAATATCATAAAAACTAATTTTTTAATCAAACATTAATCGAGAAAGAAAGTTTTAAAAAGTAGACTTATATAAAATTTATTAAATGGTAATTTTAGATTTAAGAATGGAATTTACAACTGAGCCCAAAAAGTAAAACCAATTTTCAATTTAAAATTCCCGGGCATACGGAATTCCATTTTTTTTTTCTTTTTTAGGTTGTTGGCACTGTCCTTCCTTCACACTGCATTGATTCTTCGTGACTTTTCCGCCAAAATTGAAACCCATATCGTTCCACAACCACCGTATTCATCTGATTTAGCACCGTATGACTTCTGGCTATTCCCTAAATTCAAAAGACCACTCAGGACATACCGGAATCCGTTTTGAGTCGATTGAAGAGATTCAACCTGAATCGGCGCGCACTTTGAAGGCTATCCCTGCCGATGACTTTTTAGCATGCACTGAGGATTGGAAAAAAACGTTGGCATAAGTGCAATGTGTCCGGAGGGGATTACTTTGAAGGCGATGATATAAATTTGGAAGAATAAATAGTTTTTGAAAAAAAAAACTGTCTTATTTTTTGGAATAGTAATGGATTTAAGAATAAAAAACGTTTATTTTTTAATTATATTTTGTAAAATATAGATAGAGAATAAAAACCCAAGTCGCTTAACAACTGGCCATATGCGAAAGAAAATAACAATTTTTGAAATAAAAAAAAAATTAATAATATTATAGCTTCAAAAAACAAACTTACCCGCAGCAGACAACAGTTAAATAATTATTCAGTACTTACCTAAAAAAAAAGAGAAAAAAACATTCAATATTTATGCAAAATAATTACTTAAATTAGCACATTTTTTTCATACATAAAGAGCATGTACCATTGCAGAAGAATAAAAAAAAAAAAAAAAAAAAAAAAAAAAAAAAAAAAAAAAGTAATTTAATGGGAAAATTAAAACAACATGAATTATTATTACATACCATATACTAAACAATTTCAGAAATAGTTTATGCAAGGTAAAATATTTTCTTAAATTACAGTCTTATTTAATTACTTATTATTTTTATGTACACGTATATAACAGTACACATCAATTTCATGCCTTCTTCTTCCCTTCCTGAACACACGGATCTAAGATTATTAGGGTGCATCTAGCTTCTTAAATTTTTATCCTTAGAAAATTTAATTTGTTATTTTTTGAAGGAGGTTCCTGATAGCCGAGTGGCTAGCTCTCTGGCGCTCGGTACCACAGTGTTTGGGTTCGAATCCCGGCGAGGCCATTCATGTTTGTTGTGGTTCGGAATCCACTTTAAACCGTAGGTTCCGGTCTCATATGATTGTAAAGTGTTACGGATACTAGTCAGACTTCTCTCACCCACATCCTACTGAAACAGTAAAGAGGCAGCTCAGCTCTAGGCCAATTGATGTGGTGTACTAATAACTGTTTTTAAGGCTGTTTTGTTAAGGTCTTTTCCCTTTGTAATTTTGATTTGTTTATACGGTAAGTGGCCAAATTTGTAGGTATGGCTATTTTGTATTATTTATTATTTGTATAGTGGCCATTGTATGGATTGAATTCCAAAAAAGTCATAAGCAACAACAACATTATTTGGGAGCACATTTATAAAACCCTTTTATTTTTAAAGACATTTTTAAGGAAAAAAAAACCGATACTTTGGTTACATTTCAATGATTTCCATTTATATTCCACTACCGGTTCTTGTTGGCAAAATAAATAAATAAAAATAAATTCGCATAAACATTACATAAATAATTCAGAGAATGACGTTATTAATAATCGATGAAGAGAAACTGATAAATTATTCAAGATTATAAAAAAAAAAAAATCTCCCAGTCAATTTATGAATACTATCAAATTTACATACATTACTGAACACCCTCGTTTTAATTTAATTATAGAAGTTACGTCCAAATGAATATCTAAATAACGCTTCATCGGAGCACTACATCCATCGAGCACTACCTCGCAAAAATATCGGTATCTTTTTGTACACCCCACTTCTAACCAATAACGCATCAAGCGAAAACGTGTTAGCGTGCCTTTACAGCAGAACGCATCATTACGTCGACTCTAGTACAAACACAGCAAGAAACTGTGTCTTCAGCAGCGTTGCCACACTCTCTGCACAAATTTGCTTTCCTTATCTAAACGATTCAGGCTCATCCGTTAGAGCACATTAGGAACACCCCATCGGCAGCAGGGAAATATTTGGTTTTCCTTCGCAGAAGAGAGGGGAAAATGTTCCCTTCGTAATTAAAGTTCCCCTTCCTCTATTTGCTATTTATTTTATAGAGCCTTAATGTGGCGCGATATTTTATCCCTATGTCGTTCGATTCTTCGATATTTTTATCTCGTGCGCACATAGCATGCAGACATTTTTTAATATCGATATTTTCTTCTTTTTTTTTTTTTTGGAAATAAAGTTTGATGAGATGCGTGTAGTTCATTACAGTGAAATATCTTTTTATTATTTACAGGTAAAAAGGAACTGTACCTTTTTTTGTTGTTTTGTTTTTCAGAAATGCTTCGTTTAATGTAAAGGTTGAAAAAATTGATTTGTATTCTTAAAAATAATTTGTAATGGAAAAAAAGTATTTTAACTAAATTAACAGAAGAAAATTTGATGCAAAAAATTATCTTACTCATTTACATTGCCATATATATATAACAATTTTTAAGTATAGAGTTTTCAACATTTAATTTCCAAAAAAAAAAACATTTTTGTCTGGAGAGTTATTAAACTTTATATTTTTCACTAGAACGAACTAAAATTAAATAAATTATGCCTTTAACCAATTATAATTGTAACTGATTAGACTTTAAAATTTTACAATAAACAAAAGCTAGAAAAATATTATATTATCAATTATATTTGCACTAACAATTTTTATTGTCAATGTGGATAATGGGTTATTTTAACCAAGTTTTTTTTATGATAAGCTTTTTATCAAAATTAGGGAAAATATAATAGCGTGTTTTACATACATTTCATTGCCTTACTTCTGCTTAAATAAATTTAAATAACCATATTTTACAGTACACACGTAAAAGATGGTCTTACTTTTTGGACACAGTAGTATATTAAATTTACATGCATTACGGAATACCCACGTTTTAATTTAATAATAGCAGTTACGTCCAAATGAATATCTAAATAACGCTTCAACGAAGTACTACGTCCATCGACGAAGGGTTCACAAAAATATCGGTATCTTTTCGTACACCCCTCTTCTAACCAATGACGCATCAAGCGAAAACGTGTTAACGCGCCTTCACAGCACAACGCATCATTACGTCGACAGTAGTACGAACACAACAAGAAACCGTCTCTTCAGCAGCGTTGCCACACTCTCTGCACAAATTTGCTTTCCGTATCTTAACGATTCAGGCTCATCCGGTAGAACACATTAGGAACACTCCGTCGGCAGCAGGGAAATATTTGGTTTTCCTTCGCAGCAGAGAGGGAAAAATGTTCCCTTCATAATTAAAGTTCCCCTTCCCCTTTTTGCTATTTATTTTATAGAGCCTTAATGTGGCGCGATATTTTATCCCTATGCCGTTCGATTCTTCGATATTTTTATCTCGTTTGCACATAGGGGGAGAATGCAGACGACATTTTTTAATATCGATATTTTCAATTTTCAATTTTTTTTTTTCGGAAATAGAGTTTGATGAGATGCGTGTCGCTCATTAAAGTGAAATAACTTTTTATTATTTACAGGTGAAAAGGGACTTTGCTTTTTCTCTTTTGTTTTGTTTTTTTAGGAATGTTTCGTTTAGTTAGAAGGTTGAAAAAATTGATACATAGTTTTAAAAATAATTTGTAGGGGGAAAAAAAGTATTTTAACTAAATTAACAGAAGATATTTGATGCAAAAATTTATGTTGATTATTTATATTGTCATATTTATATAATAATTTAAAAAAACATTTTAAGTTGTCTGTTGGATATACAGTTTTAACATTTAATTCACCAAAAATATTTTTAAAGAGAAAGCTATTACTGCAGTTATAGTTATAGGTTATGCAGTTATATATATTTTATTTTAGTTTATGCAGTTATTAGTTATTATTTTTAACTGAAATAGACTAAAATTGAATAAATCCTACCTTAAGCCAATTATAATTGAAATTGTTTAGGCTTTAAACTTTATTTATGGATTGAAGATATTCAACGTGAATCGGAGCGCGCTTTGAAGGCCATCCCTGCCGATGACTTTGTAGCATGCATTGAAGATTGAAAAAACGTTGGCACAAGTGTATTGTGTCCGGAGGGTATTAGTTGAATGGCGATGAAATAAATTTGGAAGAATGAATAAAGAGTTTTTGAAAAAAAATAATTGGTTTTACTGTTTGGGCAAAGTAGAATATTAAATTTATATCCATTACTGCATACCCAAGTTTTAATTTATTAATAGCAGTTACGTCCAAATGAATATCCAAATAACGCTTCATCGGAGCACCACATCCGTCTACGTAGTGCTCGCAAAAATATCGGTATCTTTACACCACACCCCGCTTCTAACCAATGACGCATCAAGCGAAAACGTGTTAACGCGTCTTTTACAGCAGAACGCATCATTACTTCGACTCTAGTACAAACACAGTAAGAAACCATCTCTTCAGCAGCGTTGCCACATTATCTGCACAAATTTGCTTTCCTTATCTAAACGATTCAGGCTCATCCGTTAGAGCACATTAGGAACACCCCATCGGCAGCAGGGAAATATTCGGTCTTCCTTCGCAGAAGAGAGGGAAAAATTTTCCCTTCGTAATTAAAGTTCCCCTTCCCTTTTGCCATTTATTTCATAGAGCCTTAATGTGGCGCGATATTTTATCCCTGCGTCGTTCGATTCTTCGATATTTTTATCTCGTTAGCACATAGGGGGAGAATGCAGACGATATTTTTTAATATCGACATTTTCTACTTTTTTTTTTTGGAAATAAAAGTTTGATGAGATGCGCGTCGCTCATTTCCGTGAAATAACTTTTTATTATTTACAGGTAAAAAGGGACTTTCCTTTTTTTTTCTATTTTGTTCACCAGAAGTGCTTCGTTTAATGTGGAGGTTGAAAAAATTGATTTGTATGTTTGAAAATAATTTGTAAGGGAAAGAAAGCATTTTAACTAAATTAACAGAAGGTATTTGATGCAAAAATTTATCTTGATAATTTACATTGTCATATTTATATAATAATTTTTAAAAAAAATATAAGTTGCTTTTTGGCTATACAGTTTTGAACATTTAATTCCCCAAAAAATAATTTTAACGTGTAAGTATTAGGTTTTTTTATTTTTAACTAGAATGAACTAAAATTATATAAATCATGCTTTTAACCAATTATAATTGAAAATTATTAGATTTTAAAGCTTTACTATAAAAAAAAATATTAGTACTAATAATTTTTCTTGTCAATATGGATTAAGATTTGTTTTTTATTAAGTGGCTTTTTTCATGATAAGCGTTTATCAAAAATAGAGAAAATATAAAAGTGTGTTTTACACACATATTTTGTTATTATCACATGAACTTTTATTATGGTTTTTCTAGTTTTTTATATTTTTATCCTTAAAACATTTAACTTGTTTTTAAGGCCTTTTGGACATTTTTGTTTAGAATTTCTAGTCTTTTTTCTTTGTAATATTGATATGTTTCTAGGGTAAATAACCGAATTTGTATGGATGGAGTTTCAATAAAGCCATAGATAACTACAACATTATTTGATAGTACATTCGCAAAAAGCCATCTTTTTTTTAAAGAAATTTTTAAGAAAAAACATTGATTTTGAAAAAACCGATACTTTGTTACTTTTCATTAAATATTTCACAGTTTCTTGATGGCAAAATAAACAAACAAAAATAAATTCACTTATGATTACATAAATAATTCATAAAATTTCTTATTATTACCGACAAAATTACATTATAAGAATGAATCCAAACAGATAAATTATTCAAGATTAAAAAAAAAACTTCCAGTCAGTTTATGAACTTCTATTAAATTTCCATGCATTACGGGACACTCACGTTTTAATTTAATAATAGCAGTTACGTCCAAATGAATATCTAAATAACGCTTCATCGGAGCTCTACCTCGCAAAATATCGGTATCTTCCCACCACACCCCGTTTCTAACCAATGACGCATCAAGCGAAAACGTGTTAACGCGCCTTTTACAGCAGAACGCATCATTACGTCGACGTTACACAGCAAGTAACCGTCTCTTCAGCAGCGTTGACACACTATCTGCACAAATTTACTTTCCTTATCTAAACGATTCAGGCTCATCTGGCAGAGCACATTAGGAACACTCCGTCGGCAGCAGGGAAATATTTGGTTTTCCTTCGCAGAAGAGAGGGAAAAATGTTCCCTTCATAATTAAAGTTCCCCTTCCTTTTTGCTATTTGTTTCATAGAGCCTTACTGTGGCGCAATATTTTATCCCTATGTCGTTCGATTCTTCGATATTTTTATCTCCTTTGCACATAGGGGGAATGCAGACGACATTTTTTAATATCGACATTTTCTACTTTTTTTTTTTGTTGGAAATAAAGTTTGATGAGATGCGAGTAGTTCATTACCGTGAAATAACTTTTTATTATTTACAGATGAAAAGGGACTTTGCTTTTTTTTCTGTTTTGTTTGTCAGAAATATTTCGTTTAGTTAGAAGGTTGAAAAAATTGGTTCGTAGGTTTAAAAATAATTTATATTGAAAAAAAAGTATTTTAAGTAAATTAACAAAAGGTATTTGATGCAAAAATTTATCTAGCTCATTTGCATTATCATATTTATATAATAATTTTAACATTTTTTTTTATGTTGCCTTTTGCATATAATTTATAACATTCAATTTCCAAAAAAATATATTAACGAGAAAGCTATTAAATTTTTTATTTTTCAATAGAACGAACTAAATTTCAATAAATCATGTCTTTAAACAATTATAATTGAAAATGATTAGATTTAAAAACTTTACCATGAAAAAAAATATTAGTACTAATAATTTTTCTTGTCAATATGGATTAAGATTTATTTTTATTAAGTTTTATTTTTATAAGTATTTTTATTATCAAAAATAGCGATAATATAAAAGTGTGTTTTACACACATATTGTGTTATTATCACACGAACTTTAATTATGGTACTTCTAACTTTTTAAATTTTTATCCTTAGAACATTTAACTTGTTTTTAAGGCCTTTTGGTCGTTTCTGTTACGAATTTCTAGTCTTTTCCCTTTGTAATTTTTATTTGTTTCTACAGTAAGTGGCCAAATTTGTATGGATCCAACAAAGCCATAGCCAATAACAACAACTTCATTTGACAGTACATTTGTGAAAGCCTTTTTTGTTTAGAAAAAAAAAGAAAATTTTAAGAAAAAAAAAGGATTTTGAAAAAACCGATACTTTGGCTACGTTTCATTGAATTCTATTTATATTCAACTACTACTTGCAGGCAAAATAAATAAACTTAATATCACATAAATAATTCATAAAACGTCTTATTATTAATAACAACAAGAACATGTTCTAAGATCGCACAGAAACTGATAACTTATTCAGGATTAGTAAAAAAATCTTCCAGTCAGTTTATGAACTTCTATTCAATTTACATACATTACTGCACATCCACGTTTTAATTTAATAATAGCAGTTAAGTCGAAATAATAGTAAAAATGAATATCTAAATAACGCTCCATCGGAGCACTACCTCGCAAAAATATCGGTATCTTTCCGTACACCCCGCTTCTAACCAATGACGCATCAAGCGAAAACGTGCTAACGCGCCTTTACAGCAGAACGCATCATTACGTCGACTCTAGTACAAACACAGCAAGAAACTGTCTCTTCAGCAGCGTTGCCACACTCTCTGCACAAATTTGCTTTCCTTATCTAAACGATTCAGGCTCATCCGGTAGAGCACATTAGGAACACTCCGTCGGCAGCGGGGAAATATTTGGTTTTCCTTCGCAGAAGAGAGGGAAAAATGTTCCCTTCATAATTAAAGTTTTCCCCTTCCTTTTTGCTATTTATTTTATAGAGCCTTAATGTGGCGCGATATTTTATTCCTGCGTCGTTCGATTCTTCGATATTTTTTATCTCGTTTGCACATAGGGGGAATGCAGACGACATTTTTTAATATCGATATTTTCTACTTTTTTTTTTTTTTTTGGAAATAAAGTTTGATGAGATGCGTGTCGTTCATTACCGTGAAATAACTTTTTATTATTTACAGGTAAAAAGGAACTTTTTTTTTGTTGTTTTGTTTTTCAGAAATGCTTCGTTTAATGTGGAGGTTGAAAAAATTGATTTGTAGGTATAAAAATAATTTGTACTTGAAAGAAAGTATCTTAACTAAATTAACAGAAGGAATTTGATGCAAAAATTTATCTTGCTCATTAACGTTTTCATATTACAGAAATAATTTTAAATTTTTTTTTTTTTTTAAATTATCTTCTGTCAATAGAGTTCTTAACATTTAATTTCCAAAAAATATTTTTAACGAGGAAGCTATTATTGCAGTTATATAGTTTATTATAACTATTATCAATGCAGTTATTAGTTATTATTTTTAACTGAAATGGACTAAAAGTGAATAAATCCTACCTTAAGCCAATTATAATTGAAATTGATTAGGCTTTAAACTTTATTTATCAATTGAAGAGATTTAACGTGAATCGCCGCGCGCTTTGAAGGCCATTCCTGCTGATGACTATTTTGCATGCATTGAGGATTGGAAAAAAAGTTGATATAAGTTCATTGTGTCCGGTTTGGCTTGGTTTGTCGCTCTACGGTCCTCTTGCGCACACTTTAGGTTAAACAGACCGGGACTTACAGTTTAAAGCGGATTCCGAACCACTACAAACATCCATTGCACCGCCGGGTCTCGAACCCGTAACCTGTGGTACCGACCGCCAGATCTCTAGCCACTCAGCCATTCAGGCCCCTGAGGGAGATGAAATAAATTTGGAAGAATAAACAAAGAGTTTTTGAAAAAAAAAAAAAAAATTGGTCTCACATTTTGGGCACAGTAGTATATTAAATTTACATGCATTACTGAATACCCACGTTTTAATTTATTAATAGCAGTTACGTCCACATAATAGTAAAAATGAATATCTCAATAACGGTTCACTGAAATCATCGACGAAGGGTTCACAAAAATATCGGTATCTTTTCGTACACCCCTCTTCTAACCAATGATGCATCAAGCGAAAAGGTGCTAACGCGCCTTCACAGCAGAACGCATCATTACTCTAGTACAAACACAGCAAGAGACCGTCTCTTCAGCAGCGTTGCCACACTATCTGCACAAATTTGCTTTCCTTATCTAAACGATTCAGGCTCATCTGGTAGAGTACATTAGGAACACTCCGTCGGCAGCAGGGAAATATTTGGTTTTCCTTCGCAGTAGAGAGGGAAAAATGTTCCCTTCATAATTAAAGTTCCCCTTCCCTTTTGCTATTTATTTTATAGAGCCTTAATACGGCGCGATATTTTATCCCTGTGTCGTTCGATTCTTCGATATTTTTATCTCGTTTGCACATTGGGGGAATGCAGACGACATTTTTTAATATCGACATTTTCAATTTTTTTTTTTTTGGAAATAAAAGTTTGATGAGATGCGTGTAGTTCATTACTGTGAAATAACTTTTTATTATTTACAGGGTGAAAAGGGACTGTACCTTTTTTTAGTTGTTTTGTTTTTCAGAAATGCCTCGTTTAATGTGAAGGTTGCAAAAAATTTATTTGTATCCTTAAAAATACTTTGTAAAGGAAAGGAAGTATTTTAACTAAATTAACAGAAGGTATTTGGTGCAAAAATTTATCTTACTCATTTACATTGTATTTTATATAGATAAAAATATGACAAATTTTTAATTTAACAAATATTTAAAAAAAAATTTCCAAATTATCTGTTAGCTATATAGTTTTTGGCATTTAATTTCCCAAAAATATTTTTAACGAGAAGGCTATTACTGCAGTTATATAGTTTATTATAGTTTATGCAGTTATTAGTTTTAACTGGAATGGACTAAAATTGAATAAATCCCGCCTTTAATCAATTCTAATTGAAAATGATTAAGCTTATTTATTATGATTATTTATTACCTTTTTTTTTATTTTTTTTAGGCTTAAACTTATTTTAACTTTATTATAAACAAAATCAGAAAAATATTAGTATTATAAATTATATTAGTACTAACAATTTTTTGCTGTCAACGTGGATTATGATTTATATTTATTAAGTGGGGCTTTTTTATGATAAGCTTTTATCAAAAGTAGGGAAAATACAGGAGTATTTTACACACATTTCATTGGCCTATTACTGTTTAAATAAATTTTAAAATTTTTCGTACAGTTCACACGAATAATGATGGCTACGTTTTTTATCGTCCAATATTTTTTTTCCTAGCGCGCATGCTCATAAGAATGCGCATGCTTATCTCTAATACTGCACTACTGAGCAATTCCTATGAGCATGCGCGCTAGGAACAAAAAAATATCGGACGACATAAAAACGTTATGCAAAAACTCTCTATTAGAACCCCTTTAATAAGCTAAAATGCAATTAATCAGTTGGATTCTCATAATACATCATAACTACACATGATTTCGATTTCATGCGTTTTGCTGTTATTTCCATTAAATTTCAACATAAATTGATCATTATATGAAAATAAATTAATAAATTTTGTGTTTTTTCATAGTTTTGAGTAGTAATCTTATCAAAAATATGTTCACATTGCACAATTAGACTATTTATAAAAAAAGTGTCCACATACATAGATAGTCACATACCTTCAGCCTTCACTTTGACATTAGAGCCCTTCAAACCAGTCTTCAGAAGTAATTTCTGAATCGACCCCACATTCGAAAACCGTTAAGAAATCAACCTCTCGCCGAAACTCAAATCGCCCCAAACCTTGCAATTTAATATTCGACATTACATCTCTCAACGTATTGGAGATAAATAAAATCGAACTCCATTCGACAAGAACGCCGCATTTCATCATCAGAGGAATCATCCCAAAGTGCTCGAGCAATCAAAATCATGAGCCCGGAATGGCTCTTCAATTATATTGGAAGCAGTCAATGCTCTATTAATGGGCGCCCATCGATGTAGAGCGCCGATAAAACGTAAATTAGCAAAATGGCGGGGAAATTATCGTTCGAAAAACTGAGTAAATCGATAAATGGGAAAAGCGAAATCGCTTTTCGGTTTAAAAGATGGTTTGATAGCAATTTTTGATTACACATTTTGAATTGATTATTATGAGCAGAATGGGTGTGTTATAATTTGTTTTAATTAGTTCTATTAAAATACGAATTGAATGTATTTAATGAATCTTTGCTTGGCTATATATTATTATCAAATGTCTTATATCACTTCAGGCAGAATATGAGAAAGAATTGGCAGACATAATCAATTTTAATATTATCAAAATCTTTTTCGGGACTAAACTAACTATATGAATAAAAAATATGAAAAATAATATATATATGAAAAAATATGAAAAAAAAAAATAATAATAACACTAACACATTCCTCCTGCCACAAAGAATGCACAGTTATTATTTGAAATTTTTTAGGTTGTTCCAATGCAGCCGGCAATACAAAGACAGTTAATCTTTATGTCATAAACAAGGGCCGTGAAGCTGTTACTCATTTAGCACTACCCGGGGAGACGCGCAGCTTGAAGATATGCTACGGACGCAAGTAATACTTCCTCCACAATGTTCTACGATTATATTAGAAGGCCAATTGTCTAGCGCTCTGAACATTGGTACCACAGAGTTCAGGTTGGAATTCTAGCAGGTGGCATGGATGTTTGTTGGTGGTCCGGAATCCACGTTAAACTGTAGTCCCGGTCTGTTTAGCCCACGAGTGCACAAGATGACTGTAGAGCGAAAAACCAAACCTAGCAAATGATCATATTAGACCGGGACCTAGGGTTTATTGTGTATTCCGAACCACTGTAAACATCCATGGCACCGTGGGGATTCGAACTCGAAACTTGTAATACCATGCGCCAGAGGGCTAGCCACTCTGCTTTATTGTGTTATGAAGATGTAATTAAAAAATTAATAATGTTTTGTGTTTTTCATAGTTTTGTGCGGTATTCTTATCAAAAAAATTTTCACATTACACAATTACAGCACTTAAAGAAAAGTACCGACATACATAGTCACATACCTTAAGCCTTCACTTTCACATAAAATATCGCCGAAAGGCCCTTCAAACCAGTCTTCAGAAGTAATTTCCGAATCGACCACACATTTGAAAACCGTTAAGAAATCCACCTCGGTCGAATCTCCAATCGCCCGAAACCTCCAATTTAATATTCGAAATTACATCTCTTAACTCATTGGAGGGGAATAAAATCGAACTCCATTCGTCAAGAACGCTGCATTTCATCAATGAAATTATCCCAAAGTGCTCGAGCCATCAAAATCATGAGCCCAGAATGGCGTCTTCTACTATACAAGCAGTCAATGCGCTGTTAATGGGCGCCCATTGATGTACGGCGTCGATAAAACGTAAATTAGTAAAATGGCGGGGAAATTATCGTTCGGAAAAACTAGCAGTTCGATAAAGGGGAAAAGAAAATCGCTTATCGGTTAAAAGATAATTTAACAGCAATTTTTGATTACACATTTTGAATTGATGTTAGGGAGTGTAATTATTTGTTTATAATTAATTCTATTAAAATGTGAATTGACTGTATTTATTGAATCTTTGCTTGTCTATTTACTATTATCATATTGGATTTATGCCATCATTCATGGCAGAGTACACGAACGAATTGACAGTCGTAATCAATTTTAACTTCGTCAAAATCATGTTTAGGGATAAATTAGCATAAATATGAAAATAAATAATTAAATAAAATGATAACATATTAACAAATTCTACCAACAGACAGTAAATGCATAATTATTAGAAATTTTATATAGAAAGTAATAATCTTCATTTAAAACAAAAGCAATAAGTAGTTACACAAATTCTTTAACACAAAAGTTGACAGCTATATATATAGAGTGATAAAATATTTTATACTACAAAGATTAAAACTTCATTTTTGTGTGATTAAAATATTTCGAACGAAAAATTATTTTAGTCTTGATAGTGATCTCCGTTTAGACATTTTTTTAAGAAAATCTACACCATCCCAAAATATATTTTTTTCTACAAAAGCCAGAAACCAAATTTTTCTTCCTTATTCAAACACGGCACAAATAATTCTAAAACGTTGATCAAGACTTTTTTAATCATCTTCTTATAATCGATCTCTAAAATCAAAAGATCTTTTAAAATGTTTTTGAATGGACTGACAACGGAGCAAAATTAGTTTTCAAACTACTAAATACAACTCTCGCCAATTTTAGAACAGTCTGGATGATTCATTCTTCTCCAGTGCCGTCAGATTAACTTCTTTACAGATAAAAAAGTAAAAAAAAAAAAGTAAAAAACGGGAGCCGATGGTTCAGAAAGTGGATTTGGATGTTCGTCCGAAGTGGAACACTTGGAAAATAACAAACATCCCTTACAGAAGGACAAAGTTCAAATGAAATCCAACAAATAAAAGAGGGTTCCCTGTTTTTGATGGCGTTAGGAACACAGACAGATTAGCCCTTTTATTTCCGGTGTGTTGTCCGTGTAAATGTCAGAGAACCAATCCTCATTTGGCGACAACAGAAACGCTGCCAAACGTAATAAAACAGTGGGGTTTGCGTTACATGGTAAAGGCTTGATAATGGTTACTCCTCTTTCAGGGCAGAAAAGAAATACAAGACGCCAATATAGATTGAAATTCAAGATTGCCTTTTTATTCCTTTATATTTAACAATTTTTATTCTTTTTATAAAATAAAACCAAAAAGAATCAAGAGGCTTTTATTTATTTCTTTATCATAAAAATCTAACTATAAATTTTAATCTACAGATAATTCAATTGATTGTCAGATTATCTTTTTATTCCTTTTATTTTATAAAAAGAATAAAAAAGGTTAAAAATAAACATAAAAAAAGAATCAAGAGGCTTTCATTTTTTATAACAAAAATCTAACTAAAAATTGCAATCTAACGATCATTCTATTGATTTGATTCAGATTGTCAAATATTGTAAATTGCAGTAAGAATAATTTTTATTGCGCCAAATATTGTAAATTGCCATAAGCCTAATTTTATTTCGTCAAATATTATAAATTGCAATAAATATAATTTTCATTCTAAATAGATGATGAATTTATAATAATTATTACCCTGATTAATAATTATTGCACTGATTTATAATAATTAGAAAATAAAAACTAGAAGTGTGTTTTGTTATAAGATACGTCTTATTTCAGCGATTAAAACTTCCAACTTTTGTGTGATTAAAAAATTCCGACCGAAAAATTTTAATTTTGGTGGGCATCTCTTTTTACACATTTTTTTTAAAAATCTGCACCCTGGCAAAGTATTTTTTTTTTACAAAAGCCTGAAGCCATATTTTTCTTCATTAATCAAACACGGCACAAATAAATCTAAAACTTTCATCAATGCTTTTCTAATCAAAATTTTCTTACAATCTAACTCTAAATCGGAACAAGCTAAGATCTCTTAAAACGTTTTTGAATGGACAGACGACACAGCAAAATTAGTTTTCAAACTATTAATACAATTCTCGCCAGCTTTAGAACAGCCTGGGTGATTCTTTCTTCTCTAGTGCCGTCAGATTAACTTCTTTACAGATAAAAATAAAGAAAAAAATACAAAAAACGGAAACGGATGGTACAGAAAGTGGATTTGGATGTTATCTGAAGTGGAACACTTAAAAAATAAAAAATAAAACATCCCGTAAAGAAAGACAAAGTTCAAATGAAATCCAACAAATAAAAGCGGGTTCCCTGTTTTTGTCGGCGTTAGGAACACAGACAGATTAGCCCTTTTATTTCCGGTGTGTTGTCCGTGTAAATGTCAGAGAACCAATCTTTATTTGGCGACAACAGTAACGCTGCCAAAAACGTAATAAAACAGTGGGGTTTTGTTACATGGTAAAGGTTTGATAAGGGTTACTCCTCTTTCAGGACCAAAAGGAATACAAGACGCAATATAAATTGAAATTCAGATTGCCTTTTTATTCCCATTTTTATTCTTTTTATAAAATAAAACACAAAAATGAACCAAAACGCTTTTATTTTTTTATAATAGAAATCTAACTATAAATTGCAATCTAAAGATAAATCTATTGATTGTCAGATTGATTCAGATTGTCTTTTTATTCCTCTATTTTTAACCATTTTTATCTTTTTGATAAAATGAAACACAAATAAAAGAATCAGAGGCCTTTTTTTATTTATTTATAATAAAAATCGAACTATAAATTGCAATATAAAGATAACTCTAAAATTATCTTTAGTTTTATCATTACTTTTTAGAAAACATATTGTCTTATCTCGTCAAATATTTTAAATTGCATTAAGCCTAATTTTATCTCGTCAAATATTGTAAATTGTAATAAGTATGATTTTTATTCTAAATACATGGTGAATTTATAATAATTATTACCCTGATTAATAATTATTACACATTTATAATAATTACAACAAAACTCATTTCTATGTCTTATTGAAGCAATTAAATTTTTATCTTTTGTGTGATTAAAAAATCCGGAACGAAAAATTATTTTCGTCTTGATGGTCATCTCCGTTTACACATTTGTTTTTTGTTTTTTAATCTGTACGCCGGCAAAATATTTTTTCTACAGAAGTCAGAAACCATATTTTTCTTCATTAATCAAACACGGCACAAATAAATCTAAAACGTTGACCAATGCTTTTCTAATCGAAATCTTCTTATAATCGAGATCTAAAATCAAAACAGGCTAATATTTTTTTTTAACGTTTTTGAATGGAACAGACAACACAGCAAAATTAGTTTTCAAACTACTAAATACAGCTCTCGCCAGTTTTAGAACAGTCCGGATCATTCTTTCTTTTCTAGTGCCATCAGATTAACTTCTTTACAGACAAAAAGTAAAAAAAAAAAGTACAAAAACGGAAACCGATGGTACAGAAAGTGGATTTGGATGTTATCTGAAGTGGAACAACTTAAAAAATAAAAAACATCCCGTAAAGAAAGATAAAGTTCAAATGAAATCCAACAAATAAAAGAGGGTTCCCTGTTTTTGTTGGCGTTAGGAACA
The DNA here is from genome assembly GCA_021605075.1 of Caerostris darwini. NCBI lineage: Eukaryota > Metazoa > Arthropoda > Arachnida > Araneae > Araneidae > Caerostris > Caerostris darwini. Next base: position 176,862 of record BPLQ01007675.1, on the reverse strand, counting down.
CAGACAGATTAGCCCTTTTATTTCCGGTGTGTTGTCCGTGTAAATGCCAGAGAACCAATCTTTATTTGGCGACAACAGTAACGCTGTCAAACGTAATAAAACAGTTGGTTTGCGTTACATGGTAAAGGTTTGATAATGGTTACTCCTCTTTCAGGACAAAAAATTAATAGTTTAAAAAAACTAAAAAATACGCTTTTAGAGTTAATCAATCTAAAAAGTAAAAAATAATTGTTAACATAAGAATAAAATGACTGACGAGAAAATGAATGTCACTGTTCTAAAAGCGTGGGGTGCTTTGTATGACATTTTTAAACTAACTCTGCATTTCGGAATGAAACTAGTGAAAAATTATAACGATTGATATCGAGCACCCCACGCTTTTAGAACAGTGACATTCATTTTCTCGTCAGTCATTTTATTCTTATGTTAATAATTATTTTTTACTTTTTAGATTGATTAACTCTAAAAGCGTATTTTTTAGTTTTTTTAAACTATTAATTTATCTTTTACTTTTTAGTCTGATTAACTCTAAAAGCATATTTTTTTTTAGTTTTTTTAAAGTATAATTGTTTTTACTTTGTTTTCCACTTGGCCGGTTATCCGCTAAGTTTAAATACTTTTTACCCACCGAAATTTTCGGCCAATAGGAAGAGCGCAATTCGATCGCGGATCAGTTGACTGACTCGCCAGTAGATGGCGCCATCAGTCCCAAAATCGAGCCCAAAAAGTGAGTTACATACAAACATACATACATACATACAAACATACAGGTGAAGCTAATAAAAGCGTATTAAAAAGGAATACAAGGCGCCAATATAGATTGAAATTCAAGATTGTGTTTCTATTTCTTTATTTTTTAACCATTTTAATTCTTTTTATAAAATAAAACACAAAAAAGAATAGCATATGGACTACATACATATTGTCTAATCAATTATTAAAACATAAAAAGAATAAAAGAATAAAGAAACAATATCGTCTGGTCAATTATAAAAACATAAAAGGAATAAAAGAATAAAGTAAAAAATATCGTCTGATCAATCATAAAAACATAAAAGGAATAAAAGAATAAAGCAAACAATATCGTCTGATCAATTATAACAACACAAAATAATGAAAATATTAATTATTTTTGTTCTTATATACGGTTTTAATAGAAAAAAAACAGAATAGATGGACAAACTTTGTTATAACGAAAAAATAGTTCTAAAAATTCAAATTTAACTAAAACATATTCTGAAAAGCATCTTTTTTTATTATTTAGAATAGAATATTCTATTTAAGATTCCCTTTTTATTAAATTTTTATATTGTTAGTGAACAAATATATCTGCAATTCTTTTTTTATTATTCAGTGGAACATTTTATCTAAAGTTTCCGTTTCATATAAATAATTTTTATAAAAATAATTGTTATCTACGAATATAAAAAACAATACGAACGGAACAATGAATATGAAAGAACACAAAAATGTTATTCGTTCTTATGAACGAATGTTTCGTGCACAATATTTGTTCTGATAAAAGAACTTTTTTTTTGTTTCTTTTTCGCTTAGTAAATAAACTAACAGCAGAAAAAAAATTCTTTTTTGTATTTTGTTTGATGCACAGAAATGTGGATTGCCATTAATTAATATCATTATGGTAAACAAAGAAAAAATGGCAGCAATCTGTATCCACTTATATGTATAATATTCTAAAAAAAGTTTTGTTTTCGCCTTTATTATTTTTTTTCTTATCTTAAAAACATATATATTTTTTTTATTCGGCGAGTAACCAAAAGACCTACAAAACGCGAATAAATTCAGATTACTTACCTTTTAATTAGAAAAAAAAACGTTATTTATTATAGTAAAATTGCGATTTTAAATCATTTAATTAAAAATCGTTAGCATGAGAATTAAGAAATGAAAGTAACATCATAGCTATCTACGAGTTCTTATTTATTCGCTCATTATTTATATTCGAAATTAGCATAATTATTAGGTTGTTTATTTATCATAATTATTTGTTTGTTACTTTATTGATTTATCAATTTATCACTTTATTGATTTATTTGTTACTTTATTGATTTATCAATTTATCACTTTATTTATTTATTTGTTATTTTATTGATTTATCAATTTAACATTTTATTAGTTACTTTATTGATTTATCAATTTATTAGTTTATTTATTAGTTTATTTATTACTTTATTTTTTAATTTATTTTTTACTTCCTTTATTCATTAGCTTATTTATTAGTTTATTATTATTTAACATATTTTTTTCATATTTGAATTTCAAACTACACCTTGTGATTTACTTTTGGTTGTCCTTTCATTTTTTTTAATAACTTCTCAAGATCAGCAACAAACAAGAAGGGGGAAAATGTTAATTTTTTTAAATATTTATTTTTAGCTCATTAAATTTTTAATATTCGACATGCAATGCATTATTTTACTATTTTTATTTACATTATATAAATATATATCTAAAATTTAAAACTGCTTAATTTATCCATGATAAAAGATATAAATTGACATTTATTTATTATAGTAAAATTGCGATTTTTAATCATTTAATTAAAAATCATTAGCGCAAGAATTAAATGAAAATAACATCATAGCTACTTACAAGTTCTTATTTATTCAATCTTTATTCATAATTCGAAATTAGCATATTTGTTTATATATTAGTTTATCAATTTATTACTTTATTTATTACGCATTAATTAATTTATTATTTAACATGTTTTTTTCATATTTGAATTTCCCATTGCACCGTGAGATTTAGTTTCTGCTGTCTTTTCGTTTTTTTTTTTTTTTTTTTTTTAAATTTATAACTTCTCAAGATCAGTAACAAATAAGAAGGGAAAAAATGTTAAATTTTTTTAAAATACTTATTTTTAGATCATTAATTTTTTTATAATAATGCATTGTATGTCACATATTAACTATTTTTATTTATAAAAAAATATATATCTAAAATTTAAGACTGCTTAACCTCTACGCAAAACCTTCAGAATATATTGGCACTCCACTTTTTTTTTTTAAAGGGAAAAAGCGTCCTTTTTTGATAAATAGGAAAACTATACATAAATTCATGAGCACTTTTATGAATATTTAAGTATCGTTTTTTTGTCACAACCCAAAACCCTTCTCAAAGATATCGATAGCAGAGTGTGGAAAAAAAAGTAAAGAAAAACTTATAAATTACTTCTGACTACTCCATCATATCTCTTCCTACTCTTTAAAATTAAGACTGTTTGCTCAAAAAAGTAGTTCCTCTCGTGCGGTAATCACAATGATTTTGTAATTGAAATATTCATGCGCGGTGTTATTTGCATATTTGAAAGAGCAAATTTTTTTTGTGTGGGATTTTCCATTTGCTTCTTTGAAATGACAAGTTAAATTGCCTCATAAAATATTTAGATTATTATAGAATTCGTCGTTTACAAGTGGTGATGAGGGACTTGCTTGAAAAAAAAATATATTTTCCCTCTAAGTTGAGTTTATGCAGATAGCTTTTAAGTTGAAACTGTTTGATGTTTCAAGTATAACTTTTACACACATGAATATGCTGAGTGTTTTAATGATATTCAAATTGCAAGTCATGTTTCTGAAACTCTTTGTCAGTTAGTCCGCTAAGGTTATGGATAAAATAAGAGCTCGTTTTATAGATTAAGAATTATACTACTGTGTCCAAAACGTAAGACCAATTTTTTTTTTTTTTTTTTCAAAAACTATTTATTTATTCTTCCAAATTTATTTTATCGCTTTCAAAGTAATCCCCTCCGGACACAATGCACTTGTGCCAAAAATTTTTCCAATCCTCAATGCATGCTCAAAAATCATCGGCAGGGATGGCCTTCAAAGAGCGCGGCGATTCACGTTGAATCTCTTCAAAACGGTGTTCTTCTGAAGATCAGTAACAAACAAGAAGTGTGAAAATGTTAAGTTTTTTTTAAATACTCATTTTTAGCTCTTTAAATTTTTAATATGTGGCATACAATACATCATTTTAACTATTTTTGTTTATAAAAAATATATAACTAAAACTTAAAACTTCTTAACCTCTACGTAAAACCTTCAGAATATATTGACACTCCACTTTTTTTTTTATGGTAAAAAGCGTCCTTTTTTGATAAATTGGAAAACTATACATAAATTCATGAGCACTTTTATGAATATTTAAGTATCGTTCTTTTGTCACAACCCGAAACCCTCCTCAAAAATATCGATAGCAGAGTACGGAAAAAAAGAAAAGTTAAGAAAAGCTTATAAATTACTTCTGCACTACTCCGTCATCTCTCTTTAAAATTAAGACTGTTTGCTCAAAAAAGTAGTTCCTCTTGTGCGGTAATCACAATGATTTTGTAATTGAAATATTCATGCGCGGTGTTATTTGCATATTTGAAAGAGTACATTTTTTTTGCTACTGGTGTGGAATTTTCCATTTGCTTCTCTGAAATGACAAGTTAAATTGCTTCATAAAATATTTAGATTATTATAGAATTCGTCGTTTACAAGTGGTGATGAGGGACTTGCTTGAAAAAAAATATTTTTTCCCTATAAGTTGAGTTTATGCAGATAGCTTTTAAGTTGAAACTGTTTGATGTGTCAAGTATAACTTTTACACATATGAATATGCTGAGTGTTTTAATGATATTCAAATTGCAAGTGAAGCTTTTGAAACTCTTTGTCGGTTCTTCTGCTAAGGTTACAAATAAAGTAAGGGCTTGTTTTATAGATTAAGAATTATACTATTGTGCCCAAAACGTAAGACCAATTATTTTTTTTCGAAAACTCTTTATTTATTCTTTCAAATTTATTTCATCGCCTTCAAAGTAATTCCCTCCGGACACAATGCACTTGTGTCAACTTTTTTTCCAATTCTCAATGCCTGCTAAAAAGTTATCGGCAGGGATTGCTTTCAGCGCGGGCGCCGATTCACGTTGAATCTCTTTAATCGACTCAAAACGGTGTCCCCAGAGTGGTCTTTTGAGTTTAAGGTATAGCCAGAACTGGCACGGTGTGAATACGATGGTTGTTGAACGATATGGGTTTCATTTTTGGCGAAAAAATCGCGAAGAATAAATGCAGTTTGTGCTGGCGCATTCAGTGTTTTCGGTACCAATTGAGATTAGACGCGTTTGAGGCCCCAAATGGAATTGGCCGATCCCTTTGAAATTCCAACATCAGCAGCAATTTCTCTAATTGTAAATCGACGGTTTGCAAGCACCAAATATTTAATTTTTTGGACGTGAGCTTCGTCGGTTGAGGTGGATGGTTGGCCAGAGGGTTCTTCGTCTTCAACGCATTCTCTGCCTTCTTTGAACTGTTTATACCACTCGTAAACATTTCTCTCCGATATAGGAATGCTCACCGAATACCTTCTGCAACATTCTATACGTTTCCGCAAACAAAATTTAGTGAAAGTTCTTTGCTCAATTCATTCAGACATTTCAGAAATCGCCGGAATCAGTTTCAGCGTCCCACAAAGCCAAGCATAGCGCATAAACGAATATATATTTTAGTAGTGCGATATCTGTTTCTCCGATCTTCCGTTTAGCTTTTGCAAATCCATCTCAATTTGGGTATTAATGAAATATAAAGGAAATAAAAAAATGAAATCATTAAAAAAATATTTATTTTACTAGTGCGATATTTGTTTCTCCACTCTTTCATTTAGGTTTTGCAAATCGAACGTTGGCCACCCCTTGCCTAACTTATTGTAGTAGAGTTCATTAATCTTTTTTTTTTTTTTTTTGGAGGTGTTAAAGATGCAATGTCGCCTAAGAAAAGACAGTATAATTTTTTAATTTTAATTAATAAATTAATAAGAAATAGAAGAAATTAATAAATAAATGTTTAATAAATTATAAGAAAATTAATTTCAAAATTATTTAATCCGACCAGAATTGACTCTAAGCAAAGAGCACTACGTAGCATCACAGAAAATGTAGAGATATCAGAAAATATGGAATGAATCTATTATATCGAGAATGGCCAATTCTAGAGATGAAGATGCTGTCATGAGCAGACGTGAATGTAAATAAAAGAATTACTAAGTATCATTTTCTGAAGTGGGGGCTTTATGTCCCAGTAAATTATATATAATATGTATTATTGATTATACTGAAATAACCTTTCTTAATGGGCACAATTATGATTACAAATTTTTATACACATTTTAATTACAAAAAAAATGTCCATTAAAATTTCAAAGTTAAATTTTTTTTAAAGAACTAGGTATGGATATTTCTTAAAAAGGTATTTTCAGCATAATCCAGAATAAATATATATTTTGTGCATTAAATATTTCAGACATCTAACTGCAGTATTTTGTAAGAAAAAACATCACCATAAAATTATTTCCAAATTATTAACATATATGCTAAAAAGTCGTTTAAGAATTCTTAAGTCAAGCATACTTCTAAAAACGAAACATTTTGAAATTCAATAATTCATTTATCTAATTACATATTCATAAAATAAATTCATAATTTGCATATTTAAATACAAAAATAGTTTTAATATATTAAAATATATTCATTACATATTACTAGTAAAGACGGTCCAAAAAATATCTGACAAGTCTGCTTATAAAAGTGATATAGTAGTGATATATGCATGTTTTGTCAATTCTTGTATTTGGAAATATTCTATATTTCTTTAAAGGTTATATTTTGTTACCTATATATAACTAATAATATATGAATTATTTATTAATCTATAAAATATAACAAAATATTAACATACACAATAATGAAAACATGAATAAAATGAAAAGAAATGATAAAAGGGAAACATTTGAATGTCATGCGTCAATCGATGACCTTGATTTATTTGTTTATCACTGTACAATGCGATACTAGTGACATTACAATCGAGTGACTTCAAAAGTAATACGAAAACATGTTGTCCAGATATGAAGTCTATCACGTCTCGATCAAAGTGCGATACCATAAAATTAAGTTTAGTTTTTGAAAGACGTGTGGAGAAATTAAAAATTAAAACCATTAAATTGATCAGATAACATGATTCTTTCAAAAGAAAAAAAAAAAAGCTTTATGCATTTTGACGAAATGACAGAAGCAATATAAAAAAAGGGGAAAAATACAATTTTCTAAATGAGTAGTTGAATAAACTAGAATACCGAGTGAAAACTGTAAACGAGATTAACAGAATATGATTTACAAGTCTTGTAAATGATTCCAACATTCGTATAGCTATTAAACTTGATTGATGTTGATGTAGCATAGTAATAAATTCTTCTCCATTGATTGGTAGAGATACTGAACATTTGAATATTGAACTCATTATTTGAATTGAATCAATCAAATAATGGCTTTTGGCAGCATAATAGACGCCAATGTAGCATAATGGTATTAAATAGACTGGTACGTTCCCGGATATTTTAAATTACTTTTTATTTACATTTTAATAGTAAAAATGGAATTATTTACATTAAACATTGAATATATCAGTTTGGCTCACACGAGATTTATACATCACCAGCTCTCTGGAGAGGCCTGTGTTCCACGCGAGTCGTGCACTACACACAACAGCCAACCCAGAAGAGTAAACAACTAACCAGCTATACCCAGACCTCGGAAACGTGCCGAACAAATGAGCAGAGACGCCGGATCTTGCCCATGGCCTGTGAAGAGGCTCCTTCGGATCAAATTCGGAAACTTTGTCTGGGGGAGGGGGCTTACTGCACCCCCCTCCCCCCCCGAAAGAGAACACAGAGGATAAAGAATGGCTAAAGGCTCGTGCTAAAAAATTTTGTCGCTTGCCTCTTGAATCTTCACGTCTCTCGCCTCGGTGGGAACGAGCCTTTAGGAAGATTCAAGAGGCAAGCGACAAAATTTTTTAGACCCCTTCACAGCGAAACGTCCGAAATAGCATTACGCCTAGTGAAAAACCGCTTCGAGTTGAAAGTTGGGCAACTCCAAGCGGCGGACTGCAAACCGGTTTCAGGCGACCGCGGTGAGGCTAGGGATTGGTCAAACTTTTTCGCTTGCATCTTCTCGCCTTGGTGAGCACGAGCCTTTAAGTGTAACCCACACGAAATGAATACCCCCTGGGGGAAGTAATATTTATACAGTCACTCTTTATTCATGGCAATAGAAGGCACATGATTAGCTGAACAGGTACTTTTTTTGTTAGTAAGAGGCACCTTAGAGATTACAAAGTCTTTTGCCATCCCATAATCCCCTATTGAAAAAGTTGGCGCGATGCTAAGTCAGCAGATTATTACAAACCTTTACAATGGTCGAAAATATAGCAACTAACATTAGCTTCATGATATAAAAAATAACTTATACTATTAAAATATGAATAACGGCGGGGTTACTTTATTTATTACAGTCCTATGAAAAAATCATGCACATACATGATAGATTCAATATCAGATTTCTGTTTTATATATTAATTTATATAATATGAGACTTTAACCATCATAATACATTGCAAAATAGTTGGCTAGTTGCATACATCATATGCAAAATAGTTGGCTGGTTTAATTCCCAAGATTGAGAAAATTACACGAACGGATTATATAAATTGTAACATCTCGACCTGTACTAGACCTGTAACGGCTTCAAGAAGAGAGCCACTTTCAGATTCGTAGAAAATACTTTAATTTTTATTTACAAGCACTATATATGTATATAAATACAGAATTCTGGGTTATTACACAAAGAAATGAAAATAAAAAATATATAAATTTCATCACAAGTGCACGATTAAATCACAAGTACAGTTCACTCCAAGGTCGGAGAATTTCAGAGTTCTCGAGTCTATATCGAATTTAAAATACGTGGTCTGCGGCAGATCTTAATTATCACTCGGCGTGATAAGCGAAACCACAAGGGGCTCAACTCTGAAAAACAGCGGAAACTCCGGTTTATTCAGCCACTTCAGAGAAAAAGAAAACAACACTTTTGATCGACTCATCGCAGAATTCTCCCTCTTCTTCACCAAAAGCTCTTAAGACAATTTGTCTATCGCCAATCACATTAAAACAACCATTTGGTGTAGTCTATATTAAATCTGTAATTATTTCGACCTGTGAAGATCGCACAGATTTGTGAATAATTTTATGAGGTCTCATTATCCATAACACTGAATATCTGCTGTGAGATTTGAGTGACAGGTTGTTCTCGTTTGCACAAAACCCTAATTGTATGTAATATAATGCTGCTTGTCCGCTGTAAAATTTGAATGATGGATATGAGTATTGTTATTATATAATCAAATAACATGCATTCCTCTCTCCTCGGAATGAAATGCCATAACTCTTCCCATGAGAAGAAAAATGTTACAAAATCTTAAGAAAAAGAAAAGACTAAAGTTAAGAAAATAACATGCACCTTCAAACCGTAATAATAGTTTACAAAATATTTCAGCATCGTGATATGAAACTAAATCAGAAATAATAACCTACATTTATGACAAATACCAAATTTAATGATTCTCTAGTACACGTAAAATATCGTGACAAATAAAATATCTTGACAAAATAAATGAACAAACAGGATTCTGTATAATTTTCTTCATAGCGAACTAAATAATTTGAAACAGTACTTAGAATCCCTTTGACAGTAAAAGTTCAAAGAAAATAATAAAACCACGTATTTTAAAACACCCAAATAGGTGGTTTCCAGTATATACAATACAATAGTAACGTGATAAAACGGATCCAGAAATGCGAACTTGAAAACACGCAAGTAACACTAACCACTTAATGTTTTCAAACTGAACACAAGAACAAATGCTGCTTAGCATGCTAAGCAGCAATTTCTTTTATTTCTAAATTAAATCTTTTATAAAAGCCTTATTATTTTATTTTATTTGAAGTCATTTCTTGTAAGAATATTTCTTAAAAACAGCACTTGGGTCTCATTTCAAATTCTATTCATTTTTCCTTCTATAATAATAAAGCTATGATAGATTTAGTATTCAAAATAAGAAGCCAGTGTATTGTAAATGCAAAATAGATTGTTGAAGTGTTTTCATAAAAAAATTTTCAATACAAACGCAGTTTATATTGAACATAAAATTTATTATGAAACAATTTTTTTTTTATGATTTGTGGACATGAATAAATGTTTTTATAATGTGAATGCTAAAAATTTTCTAATCGTACATAAATTTATTTACCAAGATATTTTTATGTTTATTATTTGAATGTTAAAGAATTGAACAGCATTTTTAGCCTAAATATAATCAATCAGGTTACGATAATTTACGTATTTTAAAGAAAATTAACCACAGAAAGAGTATGATAAAGGAATGAAAAAAAATATACAAGAATGAAAATTTTATAACCAATTTAAACTCATTTTCAAAAGTTCACAATATATCGACTTTTTACAGATGACGATCAGGACTACATGGAGAAACTTTATAACATAGTTACTATAATTTTTTTTGCCATAATATTTTAATTCATTCATTCATTTAGTATAAATATTAAATAATCTAATATAAAAAGCAGAATTCATATTCAACCTGTAGTCGTTTCGACCTGTGAAGGTCGCACAGACAATCGCTAATTTGAGGTCACATTATACAGGATCTGCTATCTGATGGATCTGCTATCTGATTTGAATGCCAGGTTGTTCTCATTAGTTCAAAACACTAATTGCATGTAATACAACTACCCAAAATACCGCTTGTCTGCTGTCAGATGAGTGATGGATTATTATATACTTGTCAAATAACATATTAAATCTCTGCTGAGAATGAAATGCCAAAACGTTTTTCGTGAGAAAAAAAATTGCTACAGCATAATATGAAGCATTTTTCATTGCAATAAAGTTTAGATATTCAGCCAAAGAGATGAGTACATTAGACAATAATGTATATGCATTGAAACATGAAGGGCCAAATCCTTTGAAATGATTAAGCGCATAGGGCGAATCAGTTTAACATCCTTCTAATTAAGCGTGTACATTGAAAGGGGCAAATAAATATCCACTAGTGATTTCTGCGCTAAATTTGCTAAGATTATAACCTAATTTGACACCATTCCTGTTGGGTGCTAGATATATAACGTACCGTAACACTAAATTTGCAGAGGGCAGTACATAAATAGTCTCTCATCAACTATTGATTAGGATATAAACGCATCCTAACCACACACACGAAGATAACATGTTCGTTGGGCTGGAAATATTGGACATGTAGGGGAAGATAATGCAGCTGGAAAATCAATATTTGTCGCGAAGTAGACTCTTAGAAGATTTCCTTGGTAACATCAACAGACTAGGTAAAAGTCTTGTTTGGAAAGCTATTTTATAAACTGGCATGCTTAAAGTGATAAAGCTAATATTTGATGCTGGTACATACGTGCACGTTTAACTTTCTTTATGTGGAAAATGGTATTGTGCTGAAATGAGGTTATCAAACATGTGACTTTAGGAATTAAAGTTATTATTTAAAAAAATAAATAACTACCTAAAGGGCTAAAAGTAATTTTCTTTTAAAAATTTTTAACATGACTTTTCAAGTGACATTTCTTTATTGTAGCATATATTGCTAACACGAAATGTCATTATAACGTCACGTGCATTTTAAATATCCATATCAAGTACAGTATCCCATCACGTGCATTTTGAACGTCAACATCAAATGCAATGTCACGTCACATACATTTTTTTTTTTTTACATTTTTTACACCTGCATATTGAATTGATGATTATGAATTTTTAGTAGAGGAAACGTATTACTTAAAAATTATTTTAGTTTATAATTGTTCGCGCGTGTTATGAACCTATGTAGAAAGTTCCTAACATTAGAAATTTAAATAAAAACTTCAGGATAAAACTTTATTACAGCTGAACAATTGTCTGAATGTAACTAGTACTTCCGATATTTAAAAGTTTATCTAAAGTTCATATTAGGGGACTAAATATGTGCCACAGACTTCAGTCTTATAAAAGATTAAAAAAAGTCTAAAAATTAAAAAGAAACTATTTGACATACATCTACCCTTAAAAGAAAGACTACTAGTAGTAGTTAAACACATTATTTCAGAACTTAAAACGCATTTCTTCTGGATCAATAAACACAGTTTCGATACAACTTGGTCCACAAACTTCCTACAAAATGTTTTTTTTTCCTAATTTCTTCTTCTTCAATGGCGCAATACAATCTGATGGTCTACTGGCCAGCGCTCTGGCCTTTGGTATCACATGCTTCAGGTTCGAATCCTGACGGTGGCAAGCATGTTTTTTAGTGGTTAGGAATTGACTTTAAACTGTAGGCCACGGTCTAATTAGCCCAAAAGTATGCACAAAATGATCGTACAGCGACAAACCAAGTACATTTTCAAAAGCCTCATGGTCGTCAGTCAACTGGCAAATTCCGAAACATGGGATGTTTTCTTTTACGGCTACAGCCATATTAATCCTACTCCCAACGCTCTACAGCCATATTAGACTGGGACTTACGGTTTGAACTGGGCTTAAACCCGAAACCTATGGCACCGAACGCCAATCACTCGGCATCAGACCCCTTTTTCAATTTCATCATTAAAAATTTCTGTCAATCAACATAATAATTAATATGCTCAGAATAAGAAATGAGATCAAGGAAAACAGTACGAAGTTCACTAGTGTCATGTACATTTGGGGGGGGATGCAGTTAATACTAGTAATAATCAAAAGAGCGCCTGAACAGATTTGAGCATGTATTTTGTTGTCACAGATGCTATACCACAACAATTGCATCAATCCCAGAGGCTACGCTCTAAGGTCATTTTTGCACACTTTAAGATAATTAAACTCTGACCTACATTTTAACATGGATTCCGAACCACCCAATAAACACCCATGCTACATCCAGGATTCGAACCGGAAGCCTGCGGTATCAACGGCCAGAGCGGTAGCCAACTGACCATCCCGCCGCCAACATTTCGTGGGAGATCTAAGTCTCTAACAATTACTGGTGATAAATTTTTAAATTAAAAAAAGGTCACAATCACTTCAAAAATCAATGTAATTTTGAAACTACTACACACATAATAATAATTACACAACTAAATAAAAAGGTTGAACGCATCCAACTACAGACTCTGCCTTTCATTTAACTACCCCCACAACGCTCTACGATCCTATTAGACCGGTACCTAAGGTTTAAAGTGGATTCCGAACCACTACAAACATCCATGGCACCGCCGGGGCTCGATTCTGTGGTACCGAATGCAAGAGTGCTAGCCACTCGGCCAACAGGCCCCTCAATCTTAAATTTAAAAAAAAAGATTACAATCACTTCAAAATTCAATGTAATCGTGAAACTACTACGCACATAATAACAATCAACTAAAATGTTCAAATGCATCCAATTACATACTCTACATTTCATTTTATCTACTTCTCTCATAAAAGCCCACTCGTTGTAAGTTTCCAGCAGTTAATGCCGGCGGTACCCTAAAAGCACAATTCCCCAAAGCACCACTCACTAAATCAAATTTTAAATTGTTCTAATGTAGCTGGCGATACAGAGACAGTAAATCTTTATGCTATAAGCAAGGGCTGCACCGTTGTTACTCATTTAGCACTACCCAGGGGGCACTTGTAGCTCGATGATATGTTACGGACGCGAGTAACAACTACCCTCACAACGCTGTATGATCCTATTAGACCGGTACCTACGGTTCAAAATGAATTCGGAACCACTACAAACATCCATGGCATCGCCGGGACTCGACTATGAAACCTGTTGTTCCAAGCGCTAGAGTGCTAGCCACTCAGCCGCCAAGCCCATAGACCTGCACCGCTGTTACTCATTTAACACTACCCAAGGGGCACGTATAGCTTGAAGATAAGCTACGGACGCGAGTAACACTACCCCCACAACGTTCTACGATCCTATTAGACCGTGATCTACCGTTTAAAGTGGTTTCCGAACTACTACAAACAACTAGGGCACCGCCAGGATTCGAACCTGAAGCCTGTGGTACCAAAGGCCAGAACGAGCACTAGCCAATTGGCCATCAGGCCGAAACCAGTTCGTGGAATATCTAATACTCTAACAATTAGGTGACAAAAGTTTAAATTAAGAAAAAAAGATCACAATCTCCTCAAAAGTCAATGTAATCTTGAAACTACTAAACACATAATAATAATAACTACTAACTAAAATGCTTGAATGCATCCAATTACATACTCTACATTTCATTTTATCTACCTCTCACACAAAAGGCCCACTCGTTATAAGTTTCCAGCAGTTAATGTCGGCGGAACCCTAAAAAGCACAATTCCCCAAAGCACCACTCACGCCTTAAGTTCATTAGCGAAGCAGTTCGTGCGTTTATTTTCCGCAAGACATAACCCGGCGCGATTAAAAGACCCGCGTAAAACGGTTCCGGTGCTGGTGCTCAAATCAAATAAACGAATCCGGGACTCGCTCCAGGTGTTAAATAACGTATGAGTCCGGAGGCCGTAAAAGGGAAATGCGCTCTGGCACTGAATTACGACAAAGGGATCTGGCAGCAGTGGAATTCGATTAATCTCCTACTGCTGCCACGAGGGGAAAGAAAAAAAAAGTATTCCTTAAGCTGAAAAAAAAAAAAAAAAAAAGTAATAAAACTGGAGAGTTAGGGGGGAACTTTGAATGATTTTCATTGTATAAAATGTGCTTAAACATTATTCATCATACAATGCATGAATTGTTCTTGTTCATTAAGCTAAAAGTTAATTTGGTGTTCATTTTCTTTTTTTTTTATTCAACTTGTTTGAATTCTCAAGTGGTTAGGGAATGATAATTTACAATGTACCCACTTTTTAATTTAAAGTTTGAAGCACACTCAAGATTTTTCCTTTTTAAATTAAAAATTGTTTAAATAAATTGTGATTCAGAGATATAAAACCGAAACATTTTAAAGAGTAACTGATTTATTGTACTTGGCATTCGCATGACATTGTATTGATATAATTATGCTGATATAACGGATTATTTTTATTCTAATTACGCAAGTTTTCTTTAAAGAAAATTAAAAATATTAAAATAAACGTCTCAGAAGAATATTACTTTTAAGAATAAAATTAGGAATAATAATATACAGTGGTTATTAGTGGTTAGGAATGATAATTTACAATGTACCCACTTTTTAATTTAAAGATTGAAGCATACTCAAGATTTTTCCTTTTTAAATTAAAAATTATTAAAGATATAAAACTAGAAATATTTTAAAGAGTAATTGATTTAATGTACTTGGTATTTGCATGATATTATATTGATATAATTATGCTGATTTAAAGGATTTTTATTTTAACTAAGCAAGCTTTTTTTTAAAGAAAATTAAAATTAATATTCTTACAAGGAGTTTATTTTATATTCTTACATTGTTTTATATTCTTATTGGAATACTATAAGAATGCTATATTCATGTGGCTATTCGCCAATGTTCAATAGATCAAGAACTTCATGAAGAACGAATTGTTCAAGAATCTCTAAAAAAATATAAAAAAGTACGATAAATGTCGTCGTAAATGAAGAATGAAGTATTCCAAATTCTACAAGAAACGTTATCACATACAATAGCCAAAAGAATATAAGAAAGTTTTAAACTTCTAGTTGTAAATTAAGAATGAAGTATTTCAAATACAATAAGAAGCAGTATACAGCTCAATAGGCACCGGAAATTGCTAAAAGTGTTGAATATGAAACTTCAAAAAGAAGGAATTGATCAACGCACTACGAGTACTCATAGCCATTGGATATACAAATGTTTAAAATCCCAAGCCAAAACGTGAAAAGTACTTCAAAACCATACTACAAAACACTTCAAACGAAATCTAAATTCTCCAGAAAATTCCTTAAGACTAACGTTATTCATGAATCATTTCAAGGGTTCAGGGACCTAAAGTACCTTTTTCCGACAAAATTTGTATTGCCGTTTTATTTACTTGGCCCCTCATTTTCCGATAAAGTCACATACCTCTAACCAGGACAACATCATGTTCACACATAACTAATATTCTTGTAAGACGTTTATTTTAATATTTTTTGAGAATAAAATAATGTTTGTTCAATCAATATAATGATGCTTTTGAACACAAACTATTTACTAAATTTAAATTTATGTTTATTTCGTTGAGTTCTTCACAACTTGAAGATCACATCGCCAAAGTAAAGAAAAAATCACTACGAAAATATTGTTTGAAACTCAAAGTATATTTGCAAATACACTCAAAGAATTTTTAAGAAGTATATTCAGACTACAACAATTCATATAGCAATCAAATATCACACGTTTCAACACAAAATTTAAGAATCTGTCCAAATCAAATTCGGGATATGCAAAGTAAGTCACAATCATCCTTTCCAGAGCATAATTCGGTGAATTATGGAAAATAATAAAATTCAAATATAAAATAATGATTTTTAGATACAATTTTTACACGTACAAATAAGATTGACAGTTTTTTCGTTTTATTTACGACACATTTTCAATAGAGATAAGTGTTTTGTTTACACTGAAAATGAAATTAAGTTCATTGACACAAATTGTGAATAACAATATTCAAGTTTCCTTTAAACCAAAACTTTTTTTAAAATTATCTTCACGACGACTACGATTTGCCAGATTGAAGGAGAACCTTGGTTGCTTAGCAACCTCTATCTCCTGCTTTGTGAATGAGAGAAGTTTCTTAAGCTTTGAGCCCATTGATTAGATAGAAAAAGAGTATTATTCGTTAAAAGTATGTATTATTCGTTTATTAAAAAATAATTTATTACTTATTAATAGCGTTCCAATAGTAATTCTTTGTATAAAGACCTGTAACCAACCGAGTCATTAATGGGCATTAATAAAAGTATTAGAGCACATACAATTTGGAAATATTTGTAGTTTATTATCTTCAGAAAATAAAATATTTAATAAATTCTAATTCTTCAATAAACAGTAATTAAATTAAATGGAAGAGTTCTTTATTTGGTAAACAAAAAGTAAACGGTAAAATTTTATCAATTTATTTAATCGCGAATTTCTGTGGGTGAAAAATTGTAAAATTAAAAGCATTAAGTTTTTAAATTTTAATCGTATATTATCCCTTTATGAAGTCCTACGTTTCAGAAATATTTATTTCAGATTTTTTTAGAACTTTAATTGCTTGAAATAAATGCATATATTGGTGATTCTATCTTCGTTTAATTCAAACACTCGTCTAATTGAGCGTACAGTCGTCTAAATGAATCCAAAAGGAATGCAGTTTGCATATAGATTAATTAACAACTTCTGATTTAATATTTTTTCTTTATAGACACTTTCAAATTAATATTTTCCCTACCAAAACGGAAACATTTTAGAATTAAAATTTATTTTGACGTAATTTTAACATTCATTAAATTCATATAAAATTTTTAATAAAAGCAACAATTCCGGTTAAAAACTAATATCATCCAAAATGCACCATAATTAAAACAAATGTACACATTTTAATTCAACTTATACAAACTAATTTAATTCCTCAGAAATATCTAATTATTTACCTTTTACAAACGTCACACTGTTAACACAAAAGCAGTTTCAAATGGACTCATTTTAAAAGCTACAAAATATTCCCAGTTCATTGATTTTCACATTTGACATTATATTTCACGAATAAGTTAATAAAATTAAACAGAATCAATTCTCTTTAAATAAGAGCCATTTGTAAACATTCAAGATGTAAAATTAATTATTTTACCTGTTACGAATAATCTCAGGGAAAGAATCATCGAACCAGTCAAACAGCAAGGAAAACTTGCGCCATAACATGTAATTAGATACAACTCAATCACGGCGGCGAAGCGCATTAAATCTACTTAAATATTTATCTCATTTAACTCGAACAATAATAATATCGAATCAAACAAAAATGTTCGAAATGGAAATCGAATGTAGTAATTAGCGCATTTTATATTCTCCTCGATACATTTTCGCAGAGAATCGTTTGACGAAACGCAACAAACGAAAGATTAAGTACGCGAAGAATAAACAATGTTTCCCGCCCTCATAAAAGAACTAATCTCAAACGTGGCGCTTTTCGAACAGATAGTTTCCATCGAAAAAGAAACAATTATAAACATTTTCTCGCGAAAAGTTTTCAGACGATTACGCGCTTCAATAAATCGGAAAATTCTCGGAATTTAGTGTTTGCAGATGGCAACAGTGAAGAGATATTTTTAAAAACGCGTTAATGATCGTTATTTTTAATGAGCAATTTTTTTAAAAAGATGCATTTGGCAAATGAATTTCGTTCATAAGAAATGGAGGTATTCCATTTAAATTGTCCTCTGTGTTTTTTAATCATAATAAAGAATCTTGTGAGATATTCAGGAGGCTAAAGGTAATAATAAGAATAAAAAAGAATTAATCCCTTCATTTAATACATCGTAATTTTGAGACCTTTGTTATTGCGCTTTTATTATTAAAATCGTAATTATAGGGAAAGATAATTGAGTTTACTAAAATGCTTGCATTAATTAAAAATGCTGTCTCCAAAAAAGCCGACATAAATTTTTAATGAGTAATAATTGAAATAATTTGAGACGTACAATTCTTATGAAAACTTCAATTTAAGTCCAACAAGAATTTTATTGGGGTTATTTAATAACTTTGATAAACATTATAATTTTTATCTTTTGTCAAAACTCTTTATGATTCAGTGTTTCCTTAATTTATATTCAGAGAATAAATGATTTTATTTCTTTTCAGATTAATTTGAACGTGATTTATGTACAAATTCACCTATTTATAAAGGTTAAAAAAATACAAGTAGAATTCCAAATGACAGATAATTACAGGGTTTTTTTTAAGAGGTTAGATGACTGACTTTAAGTACTAAGTGCAACTATCCGAAAACTGCTCGCGAAATATAATGGAAAAGGTAATACTAGTAATTATTAAATATATGCAAAATTTAATCCAAATTATACAAAATAATTTAATAACACATTGTTAAAACAAAAGCGGTTTCAAATGGTTAGCCCAGCTAAATAAAAGACTCATTTTAAAAGCTACAAAATATTCCCAGTTCATGAAATATAATACCAAATGGTAAAATTAAAGAATAAATTAATAAAATTAAACAAACGGAATCAATTCTCTTTAAATAAAAGCCATTTGTAAATATTCAAGGATGTAAAATTAATTATTCACCTGTTACGAATAATCTTCTGGAACGAATCATTGAATCCGTCAAACAGCAACGAAAACATCCGAAAGAACATTTAATTACATACAACTCAATCACGTTCATTAAATCTACTTAAATATTTATCCAATTTAACTCGAACAATAATAATATCGAATCAAACAAAAATGTTCGAAGCAGGAATCGAATGTAGTAATTAGCTCCGTTTAAATTCTCCTCGATACATTTTCGCAGAGAATCGTTTGACGAATCGCAACAAACGAGAGATTAAGTAGCGCGAAAAATAAACAATTTTTCATCATAAAAGAACCAATCTCGAACCTGGCGCTTTTCGAACAGAAATTAAAGATAGTTTCCATCGAAAAAGAAACAATTATATACATTTTCCCGCGAAAAGTTTTCAGACGATTACGCGCTTCATTAAATCGGAAAATTCTCAGAATTTAGTGTTTGCAGACGACAACAGTGAAGAGATGATATTTTTAAAAACGCGTTAACGATCGTTCTTTTAATGAGCAATTGTTTTAAAAATGCATTCGGCAAATGAATTTCGTTAAGAAGAAATTGAGGTATTCCACTTAAAATGTCCCATGCATTTTAATCATAATAATGAATGTTGCGAGATATTCAGGAATCTAAAGGTAATAATAATAATAATAAAAAGAATTAATCCCTTCATTTAGTATGTGGTAATTCTGAAACATTTATTATAGCGATTTTAATATTAAAACTGTAATTATAAGGAAAAATAATTTGGTTCAACAAAATGTTTGCGTTAATTAAAAAATGCTGTCTTCAAAAAGCAAGCCACCATAAATTTTTCACGGGTACAATTCTTATGAAAACTTTAAGTTCAACAAGGATTTTATGAGGGTTATTAATAACTTTGAAAAACATTATAATTCTAATGTTTTGACAAAATTCTGTGATTGTGTTTTTGAAATTTATAGTTAAAGATTAAATGATTATTTTGTTTGAGATTAGTTTGAACATTGATTTATGCACAAAATTGACCTATTTGTAAACGTTAAGCAATTTATATTGAATTTGGAAGGATAAATAATTAGAGTTATTTTTAAAGCGAAATTGATTGAAATTACATAGATTGAAAAAAAACATAATTGACGACAAAGTGGTATATAAATGTTGATATCAAAAATTAATGGCAATTATATATATATTTGGCAACCAAAATTAATAGCAATTAATGTTAGTACTTAAATTCAGATTTAACCTTTATTTAATAAGTGTAATTGTCCGCAAATTGCTTACAAAATATAATGGAATAAACATTACCCTACACCATTATTATTATTAGTGACTATTTACAAAGCACTTGGCAGTACTTTTAAAAGTATTCTCTAAAAAGACAGCAAATCTTGATGGTTAAATCAAAACTTTTTCGAAGAACAAAAGTAACAAGAAATCAATAGCATTATTAAAATAAGAGAAATTTTTGCAAAATATAATTTGAATTCGTAATTTTTTCAGATTCATTAAGTTCATTTAAAATTTTTAATAAAAAGGAACAATTTCGGTTATCCATTGAAATCCCTCAAAAGGCAAACAAATGCACAAATTTTTAATTCAACTGACACAAAATAATTTAAACACTCTTGAATAGCTAATTCTTTATCTTTTACGAACGTCACACTATTAACACAAAAGCAGTTTCAAATGTACGAATTTTAAAAGCTACAACATATTCCCAGTTCATTAATTTTCATATTTGATATTATATTTCATTAATAAATTAATAAAATTACACAAACGGAACCAATTCTCTTTAAATAACAGCCATTTGTAAGTA
Source organism: Caerostris darwini (assembly GCA_021605075.1). Lineage (NCBI taxonomy): Eukaryota > Metazoa > Arthropoda > Arachnida > Araneae > Araneidae > Caerostris > Caerostris darwini. Next base: position 155,920 of record BPLQ01007675.1, on the reverse strand, counting down.
TTCAAGATATAAATTAATTATTTTTCCTGTTACGAATAATCTTCTGGAACGAATCATTGATTCAGTCAAACAGCAACGAAGCCTTCCGACATAACATCTAATTAGATACAACTCAATCACGGCAGCGAAGCGTACTAAATCTACTTAAATATTTATCTCATTTAACTCAAACAATAATAACATCGAATCAAACAAAAATGTTAAGAACAGGAATCGAATGTCGTAATTAGCGCATTTTAAATTCTCCTCGATACATTTTCGCAGAAAATCGTTTGACGAAACGCAACAAACGAAAGATTAAGCACGCGAAGAATACACAATTTTTCTCCCACTCATAAAAGAACTAATCTCGAACCCGGCGCTTTTCGAACAGAAATTAAAGATAGTTGCCATTAAAAAAGAAACAATTATAAACATTTTCTCGCGAAAAGTTTTCAGACGATTATGCACTTCATTAAATCGGAAAATTCTCGGAATTTAGTGTTTGCAGATGGCAACAGTGAAGAGATATTTTTAAAAAAGCGTTAATGACCGTTATTTTTAATGAGCAATTGTTTTAAAAATATGCATTCGGCAAATGAATTTCGTTTCGAAGAAATGGAGGTATTTCATTTAAATTGTCCTCTGCCTTTTAATCATAATAATGAAACTTGCGAGATATTCAGGAATCTAAAGATAATAATAATAAAAGAATTAATCCCTTCATTTAGTACATCGTAATTCTGAAAACTTTTTATTATTGAAGTTTTATTATTAAAATCGTAATTATAAGGAAAAATAATTGTGTTTATTAAATTGTTCGCATTAATTAAAAATGCTGCCTCCAAAACAGTCACCATAAATTTTTAATGGAGTAGCGATTGAAATATTTTCAGAACTACAATTGTTACGAAAACTTCAATTTAAGTTCAATAAGGATTTTACTAGGGTTATTAAATTTGATAAACTTTTGCCATTTTAATATTTTGTCATAATTTTTTATTATTCAGTGTTTTCGCAATTTTTATTCAGGAATTAAGGGATTTTATTTCTTTTGAAATTAATTTGAGTATGTTTTACGTTGGAATTCATCTATCTGTAAGAGTTTAAAAATTCTTATTGAATTCAAAAGGACAAATAATTACAGAGTTATTTTTAAAGCAAAATTGATTGAAATTGAATAGAATGAATAGAAAAATAACTGAAGACAAAGTGGTATATAAATGTTGATATGAAAAATTATTGGCAATTACTTTATTGTTATAAAATAAAAGTTATGACTGAATTTAAGTACCAAGTGCCAATATACGGAAATTGCTCGTAAAATATATGGAATAAACATTACCCTACTCTATTAATCTTATTATTAGTGATTATTTACAAGGTAATTGGTAGTACTTTTAAAAGTACTCTCTAAAAAGATAGCAGATCTCGATGGTTAAATCAAACTTCTCCGAAGAGCAAAATTAACAAGAAATAAAAGACAATATTAAAATGAGAGCGACTTTTTCGTAAAATATAATTTAAATTCGTTATTTTTTCCCATTCATTAAATTCATAAAAACTTAATAAAAGCAACAATCCTGGTTATCCATTTAAATCATCCAGAATGCAAACAAATGCACAAATTTTAAATCAATTTATACAAAATAATTTAATCCCTCTAAAATAACTAATTCTTTCCCTTTTATAAACATCACACTATGAACACAAAAGCAGTTTCAAATGCCTAGTCTAGCTAAATAGAAGACTCATTTTAAAAGCTACAAAATTTTCCTAGTTCATTAATTTTCACATTTGATATTATATTTCACGAATAAATTAATGAAATTAAATAAGCTAAATCAATTATCTTTAAATAACAACCATTTGTAAATATTCAAAATGTAAAATTAATTATGTTGCCTTTTACGAATAATCGTCTGGAACGAATAATTGAATCCGTCAAACAGCAACGAAACCTTCCGACAGAACATCTAATTAGATACAACTCAATCACGCCGGCGAAGCGCATCAAATCTACTTAAATATTTATCTCATTTAACTCGAACAATAATAATATCGAATCAAACAAAAATGTTCGAAACGGGAATCGAATGTAGTAATTAGCGCATTTTAAATTCTCCTCGATACGTTTTCGCAGAAAATCGTGTCACGAAACGCAACAAACGAAAAATTAAGTACGCGAAAAATAAACAATTTTTCCCGCCCTCATAAAAGAACTAATCTCGAATCTGCGCTTTTCGAACAGAAATTAAAGATAGTGTCCATTAAAAAAGAAACAATTATGAACATTTTCTCGCGTAAAGTTTTCAGACGATTACGCACTTCATTAAATCGGAAAATTCTCGGAATTTAGTGTTTGCAGATGGCAACAGTGAAGAGATATTTTTAAAAACGCGTTAATGATCGTTCTTTTAATGAGCAATTGTTTTAAAAAGATGCATTCGGCGAATGAATTTCGTTCAGAAGAAATGGAGGTATTCCATATAAAATGTCCCCTGTCTTTTAATCATAATAATGAATCTTGCGAAATATTCAGGAATCTAAAGGTAATAATGATAATAAAAAAAGAATTAATCCCTTCATTTAGTACGTCGTAATTTTGAGGGCTTTTTTATTGCGATTTTATTATTAAACTCGTAATTATAAGGAAAAATAATTGTGTTTACGTGTTTACTAAAATGTTTGCGTTAATTAAAAATGCTGTCTCCAAAAAAAGCCGCCATCAATTTTTAATGAGTAACAATTGAAATAATTGGAGAAGTACAATTGTTATGAAAACTTTAATAAAATCATTGTTGAACTTAAATTGGAGTTATTTGATAACTTTGATAAACTTTTGTCATTTTAATATTTTGTCATAATTCTTTATTATTCAGTGTTTCCACAATTTATATTCAAAGAATAAAATAATTTTATTTCTTTTGAGATTAATTTGAACATAAGCAAACATAATAAAATGCACAATTGATTTGTAAGGACAAATAATTTATAGGGTTATATTTAAAACGAAATTGATTGAAGTTAAATAGAATGCATAGAAAAATAACTGACGACGTGGTATATAAAGGCTGATATTTAGAAATTAATGGAAATTATACATATTGATACCTAAAATTAACGGCAATTTTATTGTTATAAAATAAAGGTTATAACTGAATTTAAATACAAAGTGTAAATAACTAGAAATTGCTTGCGAAATACGATAGAATAAACGCTACCCTACTCCATTATTATTAGTGCACAAAGTACTTGGTAGTACTTCTAAAAGTACTCTGTAAAATGGAAACAGACCTTAATGATTAAATCAATACTTTTTCGAAGAGCAAAAATAACTAGAAATAAATAGCAATATTAAATTGAGAACAACATTTTCGAAAATATAATTTAAATTCGTAATTTTTTTCTCATTTATTAAATTCATATAAAACTTTTAAGAAAAGCAACAATTCAGGTAATCCATTTAAATCATACAAAATGCTATATAATTAAAACAAAATGTACAAATTTTAATTCAACTTACACAAAATAATTAATCTCTTTCAAATAGCTAATTCTTTATCTTTTACAAACGTCACACTATTAATATAAAAGCAGTTACAAATGAACTCATTTTAAAAGCTACAAAATATTCCCAGTTCATTAATTTTCAATATATTTCACGAATAATTTAATAAAATTAAACAAACGGAATCAATTCTCTTTAAATAAAAGCCATTTCTAAATATTCAAGATGTAAACTTAATTATTTACCTGTTACGAATAATCTTCTGGAACGAATCATTGAATCAGCCAAACAGCAACGAAAACTTCCGACAGAATATCTAATTAGGTACAACTCAATCACGCCAGCGAAGCGCATTAAATACTTAAATACTTAAATACTTAAATATTTATCTCATTTAACTCGAACAATAACATTAAGGAATCAAACAAGAATGTTCGAAACTGGAATCGAATGTCGTAATTAGCGCATTTTAATTTCTCCTCGATACATTTTCGCAGAAAATCGTTTGACGAAACGCAACAAACGAAAAATTAAGTACGCGAAAAATAAACAATTTTTCCCGCCCTCATAAAAGAACTAATCTCGAATCTGCGCTTTTCGAACAGAAATTAAAGATAGTTGCCATTAAAAAAGAAACAATTATGAACATTTTCTCGCGAAACGTTTTCAGACGATTACGCGCTTCATTAAATCGGAAAGTTCTCGGAATTTAGTGTTTGTAGATGGCAACAGTGAAGAGATATTTTTAAAAATGCGTTAATGGTCGTTCTTTTAATGAGCAATTGTTTTAAAAAGATGCATTCGGCGAATGAATTTCGTTCAGAAGAAATGGAGCTATTCCATTTAAATTGACCTCTGCGTTTTAATCATAATAATGAATCTTGCGAGATATTCAGGAATCTAAAGAAAACAATAAAAAAAGAATTAATCCCTTTATTTAGTACGTCGTAATTCTGAGACATTTATTATTGCGATTTTATTATTAAAATCGTAATTATAATCAAAAAATAATTGAGTTTACTAAAACGTTTGCATTAATTAAAAATGCTGTCTCCAAAAAAGCCGCCATAAATTTTTAATGAGTAACAATTGAAATAATTTGAGAAGTACAATTGTTACAAACTTCAATTTAAGTTCAAAAAAGAATTTTATTAGGGCTATTTAATAACTTTGACAAACTTTTGTCGTTTTAATATTTTGACAAAATTCTTTACGATTTAGTGTTTTTGAAATTTATAGTTAAGGATAAAATGATTTTATTTCTTTTGAGATTAATTTGAACATTGTTTATGTTCAAATTCGCCTATTTGTAAAAGTTAAAAAATGCACCTTGAATTCGAAAGGAAAAATAATTTTTAAGGGGAAATTCATTGAAATGAAATAGAATGAATAGAAAAATAATAGACGACAAAATGGTATAAAAATGTTGATAACAAAAATTAATAGCAGTTATATATGTTGTTCTAATGCAGCTGGCAATACAGAGACAGTTAATATTTATGGCATAAGCAAGGGCTGCATTGTTGTTACTCATTTAGCATCACTAAGGGACCACGCGTAGATGTGCTACGGACGCGAGTAACACTACCCCCACAACGTTCTAAATGTGGATTCCTAAAAGTGGATTCGATTCCGTTAAAGTGGATTCCGAACCACTACAAACAGCCATGGCATCGCTAGGACTCGAATTTGAAACCTGTGGTACTAGGTACTATAGCGCTAGCAACTCGGTCATCACGCGATCCCCAGCAATTATATATATTTGTAACTAAAATTAATGGCAATTATTTTGTTGTTATAAAATAAAAGTTATAACTGAGAGTTATAACTTAAAATTGTAACTTATATTATAAAAGTTGTAATTTCATATATATATATATATATATATATATATATAATTACTACAATGGCGCAAATGTAATACAATTTTCTAAAAAAAAAAAAAAAAAAAAAAAAAAATAAAAAAAAATTCATTCGCATATTTGAGCGATATATTGAAGAAAAGTGAGAGAAGTCCATCCAGTTAATTCTGTAGATGTGAGTAATTGAAAACAGTGAGTGCAGCGCACACCACCAGCTGGAATCGAATCTTCATTTTGCATCTCCCCAATTAGCATTCACTCACACAGGTAAAATGAAAGACACAAATTTAGGCGAGGAATAAAGTCAGATCGTAAAGACCTTGTGAGACCAAGACTGAATTTATTTCCGATCTTCCAATTTTTGTTTAAAACAAAATTTTGTTCATTATTATCATAAAAAAAAAAAGCTTTGACAAGCAGGTATTAGTAAGATTTTAAAGCTAAAAAGTTAAATTATTTGTCAAGTAACGGCTTTAGAAAGAGAAACTCGCTATTTAAAATTATGCAGCTTTTTACAAAAAAAAATTTCAGTTATCTCAGAAATTGATCGTCATACTTATTAATCCTTCATACTTGACGCAAATAGCTTCGGAATTTATTATATGTTTAAAAAATTCACTCAAACTTTCTTTTTTTTTTTTTTTTTCAAAAAAAAAAAAAAAAAAAAAAAAAAAAATTACGTCTCACATAACAAGAAGGGAAAGTAGAGGGGAAAAAAAGAAACATAATAGGGAAAAAAAATCCTTTTAAAACAGTATTGATAAAAAATATATATATTAAAACTACAAAAAAAAAAAAAAAAAAAAAAAGAAAGATAACAAAATCTAGACCTTCTAGAACAGAAAAAAAAGAAAGATAACAAAATCTAGACCTTCTAAAACAGAAAAAAAAAAGAAACAACTTGTAAAAAAAAAAAAAGAAAGCCATAGTTTTTTAAAAACAGCGTTAATGCACAAAGAGCGTGATGGACTTTAAATTCGGCGTTTAATTACTGCCCCAAGACGTTATTTGAATTTCTGCAACGGAAAATCCCTTTGCTTCTAACAATGCAAAATTGAATATCTTTGTTAGTCTATTGTTAAAGCGGGTGATAGTCGTTTATGCTAAATATATATCAAAATTTTTTTTTTATAAAAAAGCGATAAACTCTATTTTTTTTGACATAAGAAAATATAGTGTTCTTATGCAAAAGATCGTCGCCTGATTTAATTACTTTCTGTTAAATTTACTTTCTTCAAATGTACAATAGCGAAATTGATTGAAATTAAATAGAAAGAAAAGAAAAATAATTGACAGTTGTATATAAATGTTGATATCAAAAGTTAATGGCAATTATATATATATTTGTAAACAAAATTAATGGTAATTATTATAGTGGTTCGGAAGTATGTTTGTAGTGGTTCGGTATCCACTTTAAAGCGTAGGTCCTAGTCTAACAGGATCCTAGACATTGCGGAATATTGTTACTCCGCGTCCGTATCTTATCTTCAAGCTACACGCACCTCCTTGGTAGTGCTAAGTGAGTAACGGCTGTGCAGCGCTTGCCTTAAGGCATCAAAGACAACTGTCTAAGTGTTTGCCAGAGGAATAAGAAAAAGCAATTCTGTAGCTGTGAGTCATTCAAAACAGTCATTGCAACACATACCACAGCTGGAATCGGACCTTCATTTTGCAGCTGCCCAACTAGCATACACTCGCACAATCAAAATGAAAGGACTAAAATTGTAGCGTGGAATAAACTCAGTTCGTAAAGGCCTGTGTGAGATCAAGAGTAGCAGTTTGTAATAATTATAAGTTATTTTCTTTCCTCCATTTTGGTACCACAAGCTCCAGGTTCGAATCCTGGCGGTGGCATAAATGTTTGTGAGTGGTTCAGAATCCACGCTAAAGTCGAGGTTGCGGTCTAGTTAGCCTCTCAGAAATTTATCGTCCTACTTATTAATCCTACATACTTCATGCAAATAACTTCGGGATTTATAATACCTTTAAAAAAATCACTCAAACTTTCTTTAAAAAAAAAAATCCCTTTAAAACAGTATTGATAAAAAAATAAATAAATAATAAAACTATAAAAAAAAGAAAGATACCAAAATCTATGCCTTCTAGAACAGAAAAAGAAGAAACAACTTGAAAAAAAAAATCCTCATTTTTTTTAAGAATAGCGTTAATGCACAAAGCGCGTGATAGACTTTAAATTCGGCGTCTAATTTCAAGGCGTTATTTGAATTTCTGCAACCGAAAATCCCTTTTCTTCTAACAATGCGAAATTGAATATATCTGTTAGTCTATTGTTAAAGCGGGTGATAGTCGTTTATGCTAAATAGATATCCATTTTTTTTTAAAAAAGCGATAAACTCTATCTCTATCTTTTCATACTAAGAAAATATAGTGTTCTTATGCGGAAGATCGTTACCTGATTGAATTACTTTCTGCTAAATTTACTTTCTTCAAATATAGAGCGAAATTGATTGAAATTCAATAGAATGAATAGAAAAATAATTGACAGTGATATATAAATGGTAATATCAAAATTTAATGGCAATATATATTTGTAACCAAAATTAATGACAATTAAATATATTTATAAAAAATTAATGGCAATTACATATAGTTAAAAAACAATTAATAATGATTATATATTTCTAAAATAACTAATGACAATTATATATAATTGCAACCAAAAACGGCCTATTTAGCCCTAGTGCGCACAAGACGACTGTAGAACGACAAACCAAACCAATCTGTAGATGTGTGTTATTCAAAACAGTGATTGCAGCGCACACCACCAACTGGAATCGAACCTTCGCTTTACAGTACCCCAACTAGCATAAACTCGCGCAGGTAAAATGAAAGACCTAAATTTAAGCAAGGAATAAATTCAGTTCGCAAGTGCCCCTGTGGGCCCAAGTATAGCAGTTTGTAATAACTGTAAGTTATTTCTATCATCTAATTTTTGTTTTAAACAAAATTTTGTTCATTATTATCATGAACAAAAAAAAAACTTTGACAAGCAGGTATTAGTAAGATTTCAAATCTTAAAAAGTTAAATTATTTGTCAAGTTAACAGCTTTAAAAAGAGAAACTCTCCAATTTAAAATTATGCACCTTTTATAAAAAAAATTTCAATTATGTCGGAAATTGATCGTCATACTTATTAATCTTACATACTTGACGCAAATAGCTTCGGAATTTATTACATCTTTAAAAAAATCACTCAAACTTTCTTTTTTTAAAAAAAAAATATATGTTTTAAATAACAAGAGAAAGTAAAGGGAAAAAAAAAATATAAAAGGGAAAAAAATCCTTTTAAAGCAGTATTGACAAAAAAAAAAAAAAATAAATAAATAAATAAAAGCTATAAAAAAAAAAGAAAGATACCAAAATCTAAGCCTTCTAGAACAGAAAAAAAGGAAACAACTTGCAAAAAAAACAACCCTATTTTTTAAAGAATAGCGTTAATGCATAAAGAGCGTGATGGACTTTAAATTCGGCGTTTAATTATTGCCTCAAGACATTATTTGAATTTCTGCAACTGAAATCCCTTTTCTTTTAACAATGCAAAATTTAATATCTTTGTTAGTCTATTGTTAAAGCGGGTGATAGTCGTTTATGCTAAATAGATATCAATTTTTAAAAAAAAAAGCGATAAATGCTATTTTTTAACAAAAGAAAATATATTGTTCTTACGCAAAAGATCGACGCCTGATTCAATTACTTTCTGCTAAATTTATTTTTTTCAAATATAGAGCGAAATTGATTGAACTTGAATAGAATGAACATAACAATAATTGACAGCGGTATATAAATGGTAATATCAAAAATTAATCGCAATTATATACATATATTTGTAAACAAAATTGATGGCAATTATTGTAGTGGTTCGAGAATATTTGTAGTGGTTCGGAATCCACTTTAAAGAGTAGGTCCTAGCCTAACAGGATCGTAGACATTGTGGCGTATTCTTACTCCGCGTCCGTAGCTTATCTTCACGCTACAGTGCTAAGTGATTAACGTCTGTGCAGCGATTGCCTTAAGGCATCCAAGACAACTGTCTAAGTGTTCGCCGGTTGCATTAGAAAAAAAAAATTCTGTAGCTTTTCAAAACAGTGATTGCAACACATACCACCAGCTGGAATCGAACCTTCGTTTTGCAGTGCCTAAACGAGCATGCACTAGTACAGGAAAAATGAGAGACAAAAATTTGAGAAAAAATGAATAAATTGAGTTCTTAAGGACCCTGACCAAGAAAATAGATCTGAGACCAAGACTGCATTTATTTCCTATCTTCCAATTTTTGTTTAAAACAAAATTTTGTTCATTATTATCATAAAAAAAGCTTTGACAAGCAGGTGTTAGTAAGATTTTAAACCTAAAACTATTTGTCAAGAGCAGCTTTAGAAAGAGAAACTCTCCAATTTAAAATTATGCACCTTTTTATAAAACAAATTTCAATTATCTCAGAAATTCATCGTCATACTTAATAATCCTACATAATTGACGCGAAAAGCTTCGGAATTTATTATATCTTTAAAAAAATCACTCAAACTTTCTTTTTTAAAAAAAAAATTACGTCTTAAATAATAAGAAATGAAAGTAGAGGGGAAAAAAGAAATATAAAAGGGGAAAAAAATCCCTTTAAAACAGTATTGACAAAAAAAATAAATGAATAAAAGCTATAACAAAATCTAAGCCTTCTAGAACAGAAAAAAAGGAAACAACTTGTAAAAAAAAGAAAGCCCCAGTTTTTTAAGAATAGCGTTAATGTATAAAGAGCGCGATAGACTTTAAATTCGGCGTTTAATTACTGCCCCAAGACGTTATTTGAATTTCTGCAACGGAAATCCCTTTTCTTCTAACAATGCAAATTTAATATCTTTGTTAGTCTATTGTTAAAGTGGGTGATAGTCGTTTATGCTAAATAGATATCCATTTTTTTTTTAAAGCGATAAGCGCTATCTTTCAACAAAAGAAAATATATTGTTCTTAAGCAAAAGATCGTCGCCTGATTAAGTTAATTTCTGGCAAATTTACTTTCTTCAAATATAGAGCAGAAATTGATTGAAATTAAATAGTGAATAGAAAAGTAATGTTCACTAGCTATATTTGTTTTAAAACATTTTTTAATCCTATCTTTATACATTTTTTTCTTTTTTCATATAAGTTTGACATTAAAACAAAACAAAACAAAAAAATGCTATAATGGCGCAAATGTAATATAATTTCCTTTAAAAAAATCATATTTCATTGACAAATTATAGAAAAAGTTAGTTTGGTTTGTCGCTCTACGATCATTTTTTGCAGACTTTGGGCTAATTAGACCGGACTAACAGTTAAACGTGGTTTCCAAACCACTCAAAAACATCCATGTGAAGCCTGGATTCGAACCTGAAGCCTATTTTACCAAAGGCCAGAACTCTAGCCAAATGGCCATCAGTCTGTAAAAAAAAAAGTTATAGAATTCCATCCAGTTAATTCAGTAGATATGAGTCTTTCAAAACAGTGATTGTAGTAAACACCAGAAATCGAACATTCGTTTTGCAGCGCGCCAACTAGTATACATCAATCATATTGCCTATCTTCATTTTTTTGTTTAAAACAAAATTTTATTCATTATTAACACATAGTTTGACAAGCAGGCATTACTTAGATGTACAAGCTAAGATGTTTAATTATTTGTCAAGTAACAGCTTCAGAAAGAGAAACTCGCAATTTAAAATTATGCCCCTTTTTATAAAAAAAATTTCAATTATCTCAAACATAGATCGTCAGACTTATTGATCCTACATACTTGACGCAAATAGCTTTGGAATTTATTATATCTTTCATACACACACACATAAAAAAAATCACTCAAAGTTTCTTTAAAAAAAAATAATAAGTCTCAAGTAACAAGAAGGGAAAATAGAGGGGAAAAAAAAACATAAAAAGGAAAAAAATCCCTTTAAAAAAAGCATTGACAAAAAAGATAACAAAATCTAGGCCTTCTAGAACAGAAAAAAAAAAAGGAAACAACTTGTAAAAAAAAAAGAAAGCCCCAGTTTTTTAAGAATAGCGTTAATGCATAAATAGCGTGATAGACTTTAAATTCAGCGTTTAATTATTGCCTCAAGACATTATTTGAATTTCTGCAACGGAAAATCCCTTTTCTTCTAACAATGCAAAATTGAATATCTCTTTTAGTCTATTGTTAAAGCGGGTGATAGTCGTTTATGCTAAATATATATCCATTTTTTTTTTTAAAGCGATAAACGCTATCTTTTAACACAAAGGAAATATTTTGTTCTCATGCAAAAAATCGTCGCCTGATTCTATTACTTTTTGCTAAGTTTACTTTCTTGAAATATATAGCGAAATGGATTGAAATTAAATAGAATTAAAAGAAAAATAATTGACCATGGTATATAAATGGTAGTATAAAAAAATTAATGGCAATTACATATATATTTGTAAACAAAACTAATGGCATTGTAGTGGTTCAGAAGTATGTTTGTAGTGGTTCGAAATCCTCTTTAAAGCGTAGGTCCTAGTCTAACAGGGTCGTAGACATCTTCAAGCATCCGTAGCTTATCTTCAAGCTACACGCACCTCCTGAGTAGAGCTATGTGAGTAACGTCCGTGCAGAGCTTGCCTTAAGTCATCAATGACAACTGTCTGAGTGTTTCCCAGTTACATTAGGAAAAAAAAATTGTTCATTATTGTTATTCACAAAATAAATAAAATTTTGACAAGCAGGAATTACTGAGATGTTAAAGCTCAAAAGGTTAATTGTTTGTCAAGTAACAGCTTTAGAAAGATAAATTATGCACTTTTAAAATATCAATATATCAAAAAAAAATTTCAATTATCTCAGAAATTGATCGTCATACATTCTTGACGCAAATAGCTTTGGAATTTATTATATCTTTAAAAAAATCACTCAAACTTTCTTTTTTAAAAAAAAAAAATTTTTTTTTTCGTCTCAAATAATATGAAGTGAAAGTAAAAGGGAAAAAAAGATGTATAAAGGGGAAAAAAGTCCCTTTAAAATAGTATTGACAAAAAAAAAAACCATAAAAAAAGAAAGATAACAAAATCTAGGCCTCGTAGAACAGAAAAAGAGAAAATAAGTTGTAAAAAAAAAAAAAAAAAAAAAAAAAAAAAAAAAAAAAGCCCCAGTTTTTTAAGAATAGCGTTAACGCATAAATAGCGTGATAGACTTACTTTAAATCCAGCGTTTAATTACTGCCTCAAGACGTTATTTGAATTTCTGCAACGGAAATTCCTTTTCTTCTAACAATGCAAAATTTAATATCTCTGTTAGTCTGTTGCTAAAACGGGTGATAATCGTTTATGCTAAATAGATATCAATTTTTTTTTAAAAAAGCGATAAACACTATCTTTTAACAAAAGAAAATATATTGTTCTTACGCAAAAGATCGTCGCCTGATTCAGTTACTTTCTAGTGAATTTACTTTCTTCAAATATAGAGCGAAATTGATTGAAATTGAATAGAATGAATAGAAAAATAATGGACAGTAGTATATAGATGTTAATATCAAAAGTTAATGGCTGTTCAATATATTTGTAACCAAAATTAATGTTAATTATATTATATTTGTAAAAAAATTAAAGGCAATTTTATTTATATATGTAAAAAAAATAATGGCAATTATATATATTTGTAACTAAAATTAATGGCAATTAAATATATTTGTAAAAATATTAATGGCAATTATATAAACTTGTAAAAAATAATGATAATTATATATACTTGTAAGCAAAAATAAGGCCAATTATATATATATATATATATTGTTACAAATATATTTATATATACATATATATATTGTTACAAATATATATATATATATACATATATATATTGTTACAAATATATATATATATATACACTATCTGGAAGAAAGTGACGGGACACCCCTCGAAAAGTAGAAAAGTCGACAATACAGCTGACATATGCGCAATAATAGGTATCACGTGTCAGCCATATCCTATAAATACTCTGTGGAGTCGACTAGAGTTGTTTTTTGTCAAGATGCCGCCACGGGAAGAGTTGTCTGAGTTCGAGAAAGATGTGTTGGTTGGATTGCATCTTGCCAAGGTGTCAATTAGGGAGATATCCCGTCTCCGTAACTGCTCAAAATCAACTGCAGCACGTGTTTTGTGTCGCTACAAGACTGAGAGACACTGTCAGAACAAACCCCGAAGTGGACGACCTACAGTTCTCACCAGCAGGGACCGGCGGGTGCTCGGCAGGGAGATTCGAAGTAACCGTCAAACATCCATGGATAACATCGCTAATGAGTTTAGACAAGCCACAGGTATGGCCGTTTCGACCAAGACTCTTCGTATCGAGGCCCATAAGTTAGGTTTCACTGGACGTTCGGCGGCCCATAAGCCTTTGATTACGAAAACCAACAAGAAAGCGCGCATTCGATGGGCCAAAGACCACCGTACTTGAACTCTGGATAACTGGAAACGCGTCCTTTGGAGTGACGATTCATGATTTACCCTTTTCCTTTCCGATGGACGTGATTGGGTATGGCGTTTACCAGGAGAACGCCTTTTGCCCGAGTGTGACGTCCCAACTGAAAAGTTTGGTGGAGGAGGATTGATGATATGGGCCTGATTCTCCTGGTATGGGGCTGGCCCACTGGTGAAGGTTGATGGTGCGATGAATGCCGATAGATACTGTTATGTTCTCGATAATCATGTCCTTCCTACCTTGTGGGCAACGTACGGTACGGATGATTGCTGGTATCAAGACGACAACGCAACATGCCATGTTGCAAGGAGGACTCTTGATTGGTATATGAACAACAGCGTTAAACGCATGGAGTGGCCGGCGCAGAGCCCTGATCTTAACCCACTTGAATATCTCTGGGGTTAATTGGACCGTCGATTGAGGGCCTGCACCCCACTCTCCAAAAGCAAGCCTGAACTATGGAATTTCGTGTTAAACATTTGGAAGGAAATTCTTCTTTCCACTATGGCTAATTTAGTGGAAAGCATGCCCAGAAGGGTTGCAGCTGTGATCGCAGCCAAAGGAGGCCCTACCTCCTATTAATTTTAATAAATATGGGTTTATGTCGTTATAGTGTCGTGTCCCGTCACTTTCTTCCACATAGTGTATATACATATATATTTTGTTACAAATATATATATATATATATATATTTTGTTACAATTATTTTATTGTTATAGAATAAAATTGGATGCAATATATATATATATATATATATAACAGATATTTAAGTAACTCTTTAATACAAAATGATTAAACAATAACAAATTATATTTTACATACACTTTTACAACTAGTTTAATTGATATTATGTAAAAAAATTCAATTCACTCATTAATCTTTTACATTATGTAACCAAAATTTCTAAGTTATTATTGGAAAAGTTAATTATCAATGAATTATATATATGTATATAAGGAAATTTCAAAATAAACAAGAGGGAAAATATCTATTTTATTATTCAAAGGCAGTAATATTATCGTTATAAATTATATAAATACCGATTAGGCGAGAAATAAGAAATATTTCGTATGTGCGTCTTAAATATTTGTAATGTTAAATCTAAAGCTAAAACAGACAAGATAAACTATTCAATATCAATATTCCATCGAATTGCATTAAAATCAATTTATTATAATTTTTTTTTTTTTTTTTTTAACAAAGGGTAAAAAAAACCGTTTCTCATCTCTTTTTGAATGAAATGGAACGTTTAAAAAACTAAAATAAAATATTTTTTTCTTTTGTAAGGTTTCATATCTAGAAAGGGTTTGGAAAATTTCTTATTTTCAGTAATGTACGATTTAACTAATAAAATAAGTTTAATCTATTTAAAACATGAAGCCTCGATAAGAAAAGATATGGTATCTATTTTCGTCCATGTTATCAGACAAAAAAGTATTTCAATTTTACGATCTATTTATTTAATCTAAAATAATTCAATTCATTTTTTTTTTATACTTAAAAAAAAAAAAAAAAAAAAAAAACAGGAAAAAAAAAATTATTGTAATATATACTAACTCAGAGAAAATATTTTATTAAATTTTTTATCTAGATACGAAAATCAAATACATTTAACAAATTCACGTAGAAGAAGGGGGGAAAAACAGGATTGTTATCGATTTTTTTCCCTAAAAATATTTTGTAGGGAAATTTTTTTTTATTGAATATTAATTGTCAGGCAGATAAAAAAAAAAGGGGGGGGAGATTTTCTACTTATAAAACAATTTTATTATAAAATATTTAGGTATTTCTTTAAAAAATGAATAGTGGCCCACCGGTACCTAGTAATAAAGTCGCCCTAGTTTTGGTTTTCGTTAATAACGCGTATTGTAATAACTGTTTAGGAAAAATAGATATTGTGAATAGTTTGACAGACATTATTGTCTTGAGAAATAAAATAGTCAAATTGTTAGCAATAAACAATCTTATGCAACTTTTTAAAACTTGTAACTATGTTTCCTCCTACGCACTGTAGCCATCTGATGGCTAATGCTCTGGCTTTTGGTATCACAGGCTTCAAGTTCTAATCCTGGCGGTGGCATGAATGTTTGTTAGTGTTTCGGAATCCACTTTAAACTATAGGTCCCGGTTTGTTTAGTCCTCGTGTGCACAAGATGACCGTAGAGCGTCAAACCAAACTTACGCACTGCAAGAGCGCCCCTGTGGCATACCGGAAAAATGGTCAGTAGGCATCGAGACTATCACATGAGAGGAAATGCAGCGCAATCATATGCTTCTGTTGAGAAACGTTTAGTTTGTAATCTCTCATCTCGTGAGGAAATATATTTAGCACAACCCTGTGCAACAGCTGGCCTACAGACACTCACTCGGAGAGGAAGTTAATTTCGCGCATCCTGCTCTTTGTTTAGTATCGGGTTTTCGGCTTATTCGTTGAATCCTTCCACGAATTTATAATTATCTGTATTTAAATGTGTTAAATAGTGTTATATGTGTTAAATAGTGTCAAATGTGTTATCTTTGTTAAATAGTGTTAATAGTTAATTGTAAGTGTGTGGTATTTGTGCGTGTGTCAATAAAGCAGTGAGTTTTCAAACCTTAAGACCAAGTCTCAACCCAAACACACCCAGTTACAATTCAGCTGCACAACCCACAACACTACAAAGTAAATTTATCTCCAGTTCTTCTCATGAATTAAGTGAACCGTAAAAAAAAATTAAAATATATCTCATCGCTTAAAATGTATCTGTATTCAATGGGATTAATTTTTTAGAAAGAAAAAAAATTCTCATTTAATTTCAATGCTGTTTATTCAGATGCAAATTTCGTAATCTGGATGATTTATTTAACAATATTTTTTCTAAATTATGAACTAACTTATTTATCCAAAGTCTGTTTGATATCAAAAATAAACTTTTTTTTAAACTTAAAATACGTAAAATATGCAAGTACAGTAAACAAGTTAACAATTCAGCTCTTTAACTTCTTTGATGCTAATTATTTTTCGAAATCGTAACCATTTGTTTGCTTGTTTATGAGAAATATATGAATAAATATTTGCTTTTTATATTGTTTTCCAGTAGTTTACTTAAGAAAATGCATTGAAATGAATTCTGTTATATTTAAGACACGCGGTTTTGGTAATAATTAATTTATGACTAACTTTTGATTTAATTCTGTTACATAAAATTTTGGTTCGAAAAATACTGCTAAATAAATAATCATGCATTGAATTAATTATCACAACAAAAATATTCTTTTAAAATGAAAAATTATGATAGGGTAATTAATACCAGAGAATGGAATTTTTAAATATTTTTTAGTCATGATAAAACTTTAACAGACTCATTGATAGGTTTATATATGACCACTTTGCTATTTTATTATATCATGCTAATTTTATTCAAACATGATGGGTTTTTGTGTGACCATTTTGCTATTTTACATATGCTAATACTATTTAATCATAAGAGATTTATGTGCGACCATTTTGCTATTTTAATGTATCATGCTAATGCCGTGTGATCACTTTGCTATTTTAAATATCCCGCTAAGACTATTTAATCATGATAGGTTTATTTGTGACCACATTGCTATTTAAATGTATCACGCTATTACTATTTAATCATGGTAGGTTTATATGAATTTTAAATATTACATTAATGCTATTTTATCAGGATAGATTTATGTGTGACTATTTTGTTATTTTAATGTATCACGCTAATACTATTTAATCATGATAGGTTTATGCGAGACCACTTTTCCATTTTAATGTATCACGCCGCGGCTTATTTGCGCTACGCTGTATACATGTCTAATTTTAAGCTATTTAATTCCCTTAAAGAATGAAATATATTTGATATATTATTTTTATATTAGTGTACTATGTTAAAATTTGCATTGTATTAAGAGATGTAAATTTTAACATACAGCAGTAGCGAATGGATAATATTACATTTAGGTATATACACATGGCATTTAATTTTTTCAGTTATTAATTAGACTTAAATTAGCATATTTGTGTCTGAAATTTATCTTTTATCGATTAAAGAATAAACCAGAATAAACGAACTATATCCCAAGCGGAAGGACACATTTATTGAGCTGAAGATTCATTCGCTACGAATCTAGCACAATTCAATTAATGAAAGTCTAGACTAGACGATACTAATTTTTGATGAAGCACTATCTTTATATCTCAAATTGGATACTCTTACATCTAGGGAAATAAAGGATTTTCTTTTTTAAATTTCATGGAATTTTTAAAAATTTAATATTTTTCAAATCTGCTTATAACAATGTATGCATTCTATTTTGTATACGTTCATTAGCATTGTGTAGTAAACGCATTTAACATATTTTAAGATTCATCTGAAATGAAAAGAATTTACACTACTCTCGAAAGTTGTAGGGAAAAAAAGCCAGTATTTACTGAAAGTACTCTTAATTCTGAAAAGTGAGTAATGAGTATGATACGTTTATTAAATAAAATTGCTATGGGAATACTCTGTAAATGAATGGAAGATGTAATTCATTTTAAAAGTAATTATTTTGAAACTTGTTAGGTAATTGAAATAATACTCATATGTGTTGAGTTAAAAATGAAATAAAGGACTGCACGTTAATTAATATACAGACGATAAAACCTTCATCTCTAGTATTTAATTAATCCTAGAATTATGTATTAAATCTACTAATTATACAAATTGAATGCTAGACCTATTATGATCTACTTATTATATCTTTATTATTCGTATTGGCACGATGTCATCAATTAATTAAAGAGAATAATTAAAAAAATTGATTTAATTTATCTATATGGTTTAAAACTTATCGAATATAGCACAACTTTGAAATAGCAAATATATATATAATATCATTTTAATGTCACTATATCTATTCGTGTTTGCAAAATGTCATCAATTATTCCCAAAACTATACTATTTTAAAACTTTTCAATTCTAAGAACTATTCTATTCTAAAACTATTCACTAACAGTCTTATAAAATTGGATTGTAACTTTTCTCGTAGATTTAAACAAAAAAACTTTCCAAACACAACAATTATTGATGAAAAAAATCTAAATCAATTATTAAAATTCCCAATAAATCTGCAATATTTTTATACTGAAAAAGGGCAGAGGAAATATTACCCTAAATATTTTAAAAACAAGACATTTTGGTAAGGATAATTTAGTCATAATAAAAATTAATTATTACAATTAAAATTAAAATATAAAAATTGAGATAGGAGAGAGAAGTCAACTTTGTATTAGGTTATAATATAAAATTATAAATCACATAAAGAATCATTAAAACCGTTCCAGAAAAATAGCATTGCATTAAATTTCAAAAGCATTGTAATTAATTCTCCTTACAATGATTCTAGGAGATGAAAAAAATTGTCAGCACAATATCTAAATATTAGTTAATATGTATTTAATACAAAAAGTTTAAAATAAAGCTTATTTCTCATTCACATAAATTAAAATAGAAACTATTTTTGTTTACTAGTAATTTTATTTTATTTTATTAATTTTTTTTAACAACCAAGACCAACAAATAACAAAATGGTCACACATAATCCTATCATGATTAAATAGCATTAGCGTAGTATAAAAAAATGGCAAAGGGTTCACACATAAGCCTATCATAATTAAATAGCATTAGCGTAGTATAAAAAAACGGCAAAGGGTTCATACATAAGCCTATCATGATTAAATAGTATTAGCGTAGTATAAAAAATGGCAAAGGGTTCGCACATAAGCCTATCATGATTAAATAGCATTAGCGTAGTATAAAAAATAGCAAAGGGTTCACACATAAGCCCATCATAATTAAATAGCATTAGCGTAGTATAAAAAATAGCAACACATAAATCTATCACGATTAAATAGCCTTAGCGTAATATTCAAAATAGCAAAGGGATCATACATATACCTATCATAATGAAATAGCATTAGCTTAATATTCAAAATAGCAAAGGGGCCACACATAAACCTATCATGATTAAATAACATTAGCGTGATATATATATATATCTATATATAGATTTCTGGAAAAAAAAAATTAAACTATCATGTATTACCCTCATATTTGATAAAAATTTATAAAAAAAAATATGGATTTGAATCCCAAGGAGACACTGAATAAGTTCAGCCACAACTAAGAAATATAAATTCGAACACTTAAATAGTTAGACCCATAGTTAATGACCAATTGGTTAGCACTCTGGCCTTTGGTGCTTCAAGTTTGCATCCTGGTGGTGGCATAAATGTTTATTTGTGGTTCTGAATCCCCGTTACACTGTAGGTCCATGTCTAATTAGCCTTAAGTGTGCACAAAATGACTATAGAGCGACGAAACCAAAACTAAATAGTTAATCACTATAACGATAAAATTTTATACGCGGAAATGCATACATATGCATCGAAATGATATCCGATCCCGATAAAATCGAAAACACACGTGCTAAATTTTTCAAGTACTTTAAAAATATAAATTTAGTAAGATTTATCCGATATTTTTTTTTTAAAAAGAAGTAATTTAAAATACTTCTTATTTATTTGAAAAAAAATTAAATTTTCTCTTTAATATTTAGTATCAAATTATTAAAGAGATCATCATCTGAAAACTTAAGAAATGCTGACAATTCTTTTGAATAACCAGCTATTATCCTTCACTGCAAATGGTTAGATACTTACTTACAACAATTGCCAACCCCCAAGTATTTCAATTCCTGTACTCTTTTTTAAGTTTAACCGTGACATCTTAGATGGTCTTATCGGCAAACTTCTCAAACGAATCCACTTCTGGGATATGCACATAATTTGATAACTTCTCCCAAAACTTTTCCCGAACACAATGGCAACAGTACAGAGGGAAGCAAGGCGCCAATCAGAGATGGGCTTCGGTGTGTTCCAGAGGGTGGAAGCGCCTTCCATTCAATGTTGATCAGTCGTTTGGCATGCAAATTTCAGACGATCGCATGGGGAGAAGGAAGCATCACTTTAAATTCGAACCGTTTCTTTTATTAGCTCCAGATTCGATTAACTTCCTGGAGTGGGTAAATTCTGGTAAGATTTATCCGGTGCCCTTTTTTTAAAAGAAGTAATTCAAAAGACTTTTTATTTATTTAAAAAAATTTAACGGTAGGGTTTGTTTAAGGGAGGGAAAAAGAATTGCAGGAAAAATTTTCGTGTAGTTCTATTTTATTTAGAGTGTTTTTTTTCTTAGTTTTGTTTACCTACAAATATGTTTCTAAGGTTTAGCGAATTTTATTTAACACTGTTTAAAGAGTTAATGGAATTCACTAAAGATTAATTTACGAATTAATATTTATGAGTGAAATTTTGGAACTTTTAAGTAGTGTACATTTAGTATTAGTATTACATTTTTTTTTACAAGAAGGGTTTTGGCAATTCATTCCCAGGAGAGAGGAATGTATTTTATTTAAAAAATATATAATATGACAATACTCAAATATGACAGCAGACAAGCAGTATTGTGGGTAATTATATTACATGCAATTAGTGCTTGTGCTAATGAGAATAAACTGTCACTCAAATCTGATAGCAGATATTCGGTACCATGTATAATGAGACGCAGGAAAATAGCGAAAGACTGTGCAATCTTCACAAGTCGAAAAAACTGCAGATTGCATATGTTATACTATGAGCTGAGAAATGTCTACTGCAATATAGTTTGTAATATATATAACGCTTGTAATACAAATTAAAATATTCCCATGGACCTGAAAGTCATCCTGTTCTTAAAGCCGTCATAGGTCCAATATAGGCTGAGACGTTACAACCTAAATAGTTGATCACTAGTGCAATAAAAATTTATATGGAGAAATATATACATTTCCACACATATGCATCAAAGGAATTTCAGAAGTCCGTTAAAGTCGAAAGCACACATGCCAGATTTTTAAAATACTTTAAAAAAAATGCATAGTATTAAATAATAAAGAGATCATCAAAAAAATTAAGAAATACTGACAATTCTTATGAATAACCTGCTATTATACTTCACTGCAAATGATTGGATACATGTAACAATTGCCAACAACCAAGAATTTCAATTCCTTGCACTCTTTTTTAACTGTAGCCGTGACATCTTTGATGGTCTTATCGGCAAACTTCTCAAACGAATCCATTTCTGGGATATGCACATAATTTGATAACTTCTCCCAAAACTTTTCCAGAACACAACAGCAACAGCACAGGCGCCAATCAGAGATCGGCTCCGGTGTGTTCCAGGGGATGGAAGCGCCTTCCATTCAATGTTGATCAGTCGTTTGGTATGCAAATTTCGAACGATCGCATGGGGAGAAAGAAGCATCACTTTAAATTCGAACCGTTTCTTTTATTAGCTGAAGATTCGATTAACTTCTTGGAGTGGGTAAATTCTGGTAAGATTTATCCGGCGCCTTTTTTTTTCAAGAAGTAATTCAAAAGACTTTTATTTATTTAAAAGAAATCCAAGCGGTAGGGTTTGTTTAGGGGAGAAAAGAATTCCATGAAGAATTTTCGTTTAGTTCTTTTATTTAGTGTTCTTTTTTTTAGTGCATATCTGTTCTTTTATGTACCTGCAAAGTGTGTTTCTAAGGTTTAGCGAATTTTAATTAACACTGTTTAAAAAGTTAATTAAATTCATTAAAAATTAATTTACGAATAAAAATTTATGATTGAAATCTTTGGAGTTTTATGTAGTGTAACATTTTTTTTCAAATGAGAAGAGTTTTTGGAATTACATTCCTACGACAGAGGAATAACTGTTTGAAAACTATATAATAAACCAACACTCAAATTTGACGGCAGACTATCTTTATTGTGGGTAATTATATTACATGCAATTAGTGTTTCTACTAATGAGAACAACCTGTCCCTCAAATCTGATAGCAGACATTCGGTATCATGTATAATGAGACTCATGAAATGAGCGAATGTCCGTTCGACCTTCACTGATTGAATATGAAATACACCATGAGTTGTTTCAAAGTGATTGGTGATAGACCACGAGCTGAGAAATGTTCACTCCAATATAGCTTGTAATATTTATATAACGCTTGTAATAAAAGTTAAAATATTCCCATGGACCTGAAAGCTATTCTGTTCTTGAAGCCGTTATAGCTCTAATATACGCTGAGACGTTATGACCTAAATATTTAATCACTACTAAGATAAAATTTCATACGGGGAAATACATACAAATAACAATTTGCAACCACCCAGAATTTCAATTCCTTGCACTCTTTTTTAACTGTAACCGTGACATCTTAGATGGTCTTATCGGCAGACTTCACAAACGAATACACTTCTGGGATATGCACATAATTTGATAACTTCTCCCAAAACTTTTGCCGAACACAATGGCAACAGTACAGAGGGAAGCAAGGCGCCAATCAGAGATGGGCTTCGGTGTGTTCCAGAGGGTGGAAGCGCCTTCCATTCAATGTTGATCAGTCGTTTGGCATGCAAATTTCAGACGATCGCATGGGAAGAAGGAAGCTTCACTTTAAATTCGAACCGTTTCTTTTATTAGCTCCAGATTCGATTAACTTTTAGAAGTGGGTAAATTCTAGTAAGATTTATCCAGTAGCCTTTTTTTTTTTAAAAAAAGAAGTAATTCGAAAGACTTTTTATTTAGTTAAAACAAATCTGCGAGGTAGGGTTTGTTTAGGGGAGAAAAATAAAAGAATTCCAGGAAGAATTTTCGTTTAGTTCTTTTATTTAGAGTGCTCTTTTTTTACTGTATATTTATTCTTTTGTGTATTTTAATCTGCAAGTGTGTTTCTTTCTAAGATTCAGCGAATTTTATTTAACACTGTTTAAAGAGTTAATGGAATTCATTAAAAATTATTTTATGACTCACAATTTAATTAATTTATTTAAATTTATGAGTGAAATTTTGGAAGTAATTAAAAAAATCGGAGTTACCTACCAACTGAAGTACAATTATAATTCCTATCAGAAAATATCGCTTTTTCCAATCATTTAAGAGCCGCTGGTGGCATATATAAATGTAACAGCATGTATAAAAATTTATTATTGTCCAGAAGAAAAATAAGTAAATGCAAAACAGTGACAACACCAAACGTTATAGGAATCAACGGAAAATGAAAAGATAAACACGAACAGCATGTTAACATCATACATTTTATACCTCAACATCTCTGAAACAGGACCCATGAATAGCACGCCATCAATCTATTATCTCTTTCTTTACATAAACGGGATAGTTAGAAGGTAGAATAAATATCAAGATACAGGTAATTTATAAGCATAATTTTATTGGAAACAAAATTATTCCTTCATATTCATTTCTCACATCTGAATATTATTTTCTGTTTCAAACAAATGCATAAATTTAATACAACATTTACACGCAAAAACATTTATTCTTATATACCATATCTTTGCAAACATGACGCCTGCAATAAAAATGCTTTAAAAAATGGCGAAGTCCTTAAAATCTTAGTGATCTTGTGGAAATTTAAAAAATATGATTAAATTTTGAAAGATACATTTTCTTAAGAAGCACCATAAATATACTAAACTATTCAAGAAACTTCCCAGAAAAATTTTATAAAAAATCTAAATATGTTATAAAGAGAACATTTTACAAATTTTCCCATAAAATCTGAAAACATTATCTCAGTCAATATTTGTTACCTTCAAATATCGTTTTTTAATGTAGTAACTATCGCGATAATCTTCCTGCAACGCATATATAAAGCTGATATCTCTCTGTTAGTGCAATAACCCTAACATCTTTATTTCCAACACACAGATTGAAAAGTAACAAAGGCATCCTAAAAATGTCAGCAAAAAAAAATATTTTGACACGTGTTGTTATCATTCTTTGTGACACAAGCCGCTAGGGGTGAAAAAGTATTCTAAAACTTCATTCTTCGGAAAGAAAAGAATATGATACGGAATATTTTTTTACCCTGCGAAGAAGAGTGCAGAAACGCAAGTAGAACTGAAGGGAAGTGGGGCGAAAAAAATGATGGCGGACGCAAAATCTTTTATAGAGTTTGTAGTAAGCCTAACAATGCAAACTCTCCCGGGAATAGCTGAAATTATTTTACTATTTATTATTTTTATGTCTAGGATAGGAGAAAATATATCAGGTCGCCAAATATTTATTTTCTTTTTCGCCAAAGAGTTCTTCCCAGCAATAAATCCTTAGTTGTTTTAAGTATAATGGACAGCTTTTTCTTTTATGAAAGTAAATTTTAGAACTTTCTTTTTAAGTTATTTTCTGATCACAACTAATGATGCGATGATGGAGATTTTTGTAGAATGTCATAAAAGTTTTAATACTTTTTCTTCGGAAAAATAATTAGTTTTCCGTAGAAAGTTGTTTTGGAAAAAATAAAAATAATGATAGAGATTATAGCTAACAAATTTTATGGAAACAAAGCAATCTATAGAAGACAAAGAACTTAAGTTAATTAAATTCATAATAATGAAATAATAACTGTTTAATTTTAATTAATCAAAGTAAAAAATACTTTTTCTTATCTGTAAAATAATAATGCATTTTTTTATAATGTTTTGTCGATAAGCTAAATGCTTATTTTTAATTAATTTCCACTTCTTTTATTATTTTGTTAAACCTTATTAAAATACAAATTTTATGATTTTAACTATTATTTCTAACTAATGTCACTTTGTTTATCAATAATGTTTTAAAATTTCATTAAAGCTAAATGATAATTTCTGTTTGTATTCATCATCGGCGCAACAGCTCCATGATGGCCACGGTTAGAAAAAGATACGATACGCAACTGAGGGACAAATATAAGACCTATCAGAAAATATCGCTTCTTCTAACCATTTAAGAATTGTTTGTGGTATATATAAGTGTAACAGGATGTATTAAAAATTTTTATTGTCCACGATAAAAAGAAGCAAATACAAAACAGTGACAACACCAAACGTTATAGAAATCAACGGGGAAAAAAACACATAAACATCCCAACATCAGACTTCTTATAATTTAATACCTCACCCCTTCTGAAACAGGGCGGATTGATGGCCAATTGGCTAGTGATGTGGCCGTTGGTAGCACAGGCTTCACATTCGAATACTGATGGTGGTGGAATGGATATTTGTTAGTGTTTCGGATTCCACTTTAAACAGTAGGTCTCGGTCGAATTAGACTAAAACGTTGCAAAAAAATAGCCGTAGAGCGACAAACCAATCTGAAACAGGACCCATCGAATAGCATGTCATCTATTTCATCTTTCTTTCCATAAACGGGATAGTTAATGGTACAATAAATGCGATGGTACAGGTTATTTAAAAGCATAATTTCACTGGAAACAATATTATTCCTTCATATTCATTTCTCACGTCTGAGAATTCTTTACAGTTTCATACAAATTAATGAATTTAATACAACATTTCACTCAAAAAAGTTATGATTATATCATGTCTTCGTAAACATGATGTTCACAATAAAAAAGTTTTTAAAAAATGGCGAAGTACTCAAAATCTCTGCGATTTTGTGGAAATTTAAAAACATTTGACTACATTTTGAAGGATAAATTTTCTTAAACAACAACATAAATATGTTATACTATCTAAGAACTTTCCAGAGAAATTTTATAAAAATTTATATATATTATAAAGAGAACATTTTACAAATTTCCCCATAAATTCCGAAAACACATTATCTCAGTCAATATTTGTTACCTTGAAATATAGTTTGGGTACAATAAGCAATTTTTTAATGCAAGTTACTATCGCGATAATCTTCCTGCAACGCATATATAAAGCTGATATCTCTAGCTTAGTGTAATAACCCTGACATCTTTATTTCCAACACACAGATTGAAAAGTAAAAAAAGCATCCTAAAAATGTCAAAAAAAACTATTTTGACACGTGTTGTTATCATTCTTTATGACACAGGCCGCTGGGGGGTGAAAAAGTATTCTAAAACTTCATTCTTCGGAAAGAAAAGAATATGGTACGGGATATTTTTGTTACCCTGCGAAGAAGAGTGCAGAAACGCAAGTAGAACTGAAGGGAAGTGAGGCGAAAAAAATGATGGCGGACGGAAAATTTTTTATAGAGCTCGTAGTAAGCCTAACAATGCAAACTCTCCCGGGAATAGCTGAAATTATTTTACTATTTATTATTTTTATGTCTAGGATAGGAGAAAATATATCAGGTCGCCAAATATTTATTTTCTTTTTCGCCAAAGAGTTCTTCCCAGCAATAAATCCTTAGTTGTTTTAAGTATAATGGACAGCTTTTTCTTTTATGAAAGTAAATTTTAGAACTTTCTTTTTAAGTTATTTTCTGATCACAACTAATGATGCGATGATGGAGATTTTTGTAGAATGTCATAAAAGTTTTAATACTTTTTCTTCGGAAAAATAATTAATTTTTCTGTAGAAAATTCTTTTGGAAAAAAATAATATTACTAGCGATGATAGCTAACAAAGTCTCATGAAAACAACGCATTCTATAAAAGACTATTAACTAAAGTTAATTAAATTCATAACAATGAAATAAAAAGTATTTAATTTTAATTAATCAAATTAAAAAAAAGTACTTTCCTTATCTATAAAATAATACTTTTTTTTTTCGTAATATTTTGTCAATAATCTGAATGCTTGTTTTTAATTAATTTCCACTTCTTTTATTATTTTGTTAAACGAAATTAAAATACAAATTTTATCATTATAACTATTATTTTTAACTAAAGTTCACTTTGTTTATTAATATTTTAAAACATTATTGATGATGTTAAATGATAATAAATGACAATTCCTCATCATTATCATCGGCACAACAGCCCCATGACGGTTATATCTACTGGCAGATTTCGACACGAGAGATATTTTTGTTTACGACATATGGTTGTCAGCCCTACGCCCAACAGCCTTATTAGACCGTGACCTACGGTTTAAAGTGGATTTCGAACCACTACAAACATCCATGGAACCACCGGGATTCAAGCCCGAAACCTGTGGCATCGAGCGCTAGTTCTGTTTGTATTACTTTAAAATAATATATTTAATAATGTACACAAGATATTAAATATAATAATAAATTATCACAATACATTAAGAGAAAATTAAAAAGTGTTTAAGTAAATTATATGAATTTTTTTTAAGGCATTAAAATATTTTTATGTATATACATTTGCTCATAAAAAGCATTGAAAGCTCATACTTTTATCAGACGGGTATTTAATTTAATATTTTTGTTTATTATATTCGCATTAAAACATTTTTAATAAAACAATAAAGAATAGTCAAAGGTAAAAAAAAAATAACCCATAAAAAAGGTAAAATTTTTTATGAAAACAAAGCATTCTATAATAGATAAAGAATTTAAGTTAATTAAATCTATCACAATGAAATAAAAACTGTTTAATTTTAATTAATTAGAGTAAAGAAAAAATACTCTTCCTATCTGTAGGAAATTAATATTAATATAATTTATTTATTTATGTATAAATTTTATTTATTTATTTTTGCAAAGTTTCGTCGATAAGCTCAATGCTTATTTTTTAATTATTTTCCACTTCATTATTATTATTTTGTTAAATTAAATTAAAATACAATTACTTATAAGTAATCATAACTTCGTTTATTAACATTTTAATTATTATTTTTTGTATGACGTTAAATGATAATTTCTATTTGTATTACGTTTACAATAATTGTATTTAATATAACAGACCATTTTTCTTCTGATTGTATCTTCAGTAATTATTTTTGCATTTTATTATTCAAGCAGATTCTTTGTTGTTAAACCATTGTACTTTAGTTTATGTTACTTTATACTTTAGTTTTAAAATATTTCATTTTTTTTTTGTTTTATTTACTAAGGGCTGTAAATTCCGTAGTTAGTTGCTTTAGCTGACTCAAGTTTCTTGTGCGAGCCTTGTTAGTTGCCTTAAATAATATCACGCTTTTTTTTACCTCCCGCTATGTTTCCTCATCATCAAAACAAGAATTTAAGGCATCTCCGGACCAATCTACTCTGTAAATCCAAAAGACGACGACGAAAAAAAAATTTTTTTAAATGAAAGTTTTCTCGTAGTGCGAGAGAAAATTAATCTGCTTTAAATAATAACTTACATTCTTAGTTATTTTCCTTGTATGCCGCGGAGCTCAAGATAGAACAATATTATGTTTCGCACAAGATAAAAATTATAACATTTGAGAAGTAAAAAAATTATACATTTTTTGTGTTTTTTTGTATGTAAATTTTATAAATGCTTCATTATTTTAAAACTAACTTTACTGTAGCAATTTTTTCTCACTGAAAGAGTTTCTGGAATTTCAATTCTAGGAAAGAGGTATGTATATTTTTTGACGAGTACATAATAACAACCCATCACTTATATATTACAAGCAGACAACCAGTGTTGAGGGTAGTTACATTACATGCAATTAGTATTTTGCACTAATCAGAACAACCTGTCACTCAAATGATCAGTGATAGCAGATGTCACTAACAGATAATCAGTGTCATGGATATTGAGATCTCATAAAATTAGCTGTGCGACCTTCACAAGTCGAAACAATTACAGATGGAATATGGACTACATCAGCAGTTGTTCCATTGGGATTGGAGATCGACCATGAGATGAGAAAATGAAGATAACCCCACACTCCTTGACGGATTTTCTTAAAGGAAGATTTTTGGAGAAAAAAAGGCGACAAAGTTCTGCGATGAGTCAACAAAGAGTGTATTTTTCCCTCTGAAGAGGAAGAACAAAAGTTTCCGCTTGTTTCCAAAGTGATGTATCACGCCGTGTGATATTAAGGTCTGCCGCAGTCCAAGTGTTTTGAGATCGACGTAGACTCGAGAACTCTGAAAATCTCCGACCTTAGAGTGAACTATACTTGTGATTTAATCGTGCACTTGTGATCAAATTTATATTTTGAATTTTCATTTTTTGTATAATAATCCAGAGTTTCATGCTATATATATATATATATATATATTAGTGCCTGTAAATAAAAAATAAAGTGTTCCCTTGTTCCTGAAAGTGGCCCACTTCTTGAAGATGATATAGGTTTGTTATAGGCCGAGATGTTACAGTAACATAAGACAAAATAAATAACATAAGACATTGAAAATCTTTAAGTTCATGATAACAATATCCAACCAAATAAAAAAATTTTATGTATCGTAAGACTCTTAGTCACTTTTATTCGATGATTACTTGAGTAGAAACAAATGGAGCTAAATACAGAAAACGGAAATTTATATTTTAACGAAAGCGTTTAGCGTGACATCATAGAGATGAAATGGATTGGTACGTCTCCTTTAAATACAACAATTACTGCACAGCTTCGCTCGGGACTGCGTGCCACAGACAGGGCCATCAATAAAGGATGAATGTAATTGTCACCTATCACCTTGACAGCAGACAAACAGTATTGTGGGTAGTTAAATTACATACAATTAGTGCTTTGTACTAATGAGAACAACTTGTCACTCAAATCTGATGGCGTATATTCAGGGTCATGGATAATGAGACTCAGGAAATTAGTGATTGTCTGTGCGACCTTCACAGGTCGAAACAATTGCAGATTGAATATGGACTACATCATGAGTTGTTCCATCACTGTGGGCGATAAACCAAAAATTGTTAACTCCAGTGAGAAGTGAGGAAACTTGACGGATTGTCTTAAAGAGAGGACAAGAAAGGCCAGAGTTCTGCGACGAATTGACATAAAGTGTTGTTTTTCTCTTTTTCTTTGAAGCGACCTCTTTTTCAAAGTGAATCCTTTGTAGTTTCATGTATCATGCCATGTGATAATTAAGGTCTGTCGCAAAGTAGGCAATTAGATTTGACGTAGACTCGAGAACTGTGAAAAATCTCCGACCTTGGAGTGAATTATACTTGTGATTTAATCGTGCACTTGTGATCACATTTATACTTTTAATTTTCATTCCCCTGTATAATAAACCCAGAGTTTTGCATATATATATATAATGCCTGTAAATAAAAATTAAAGTGTTTCCACGAACCTGAAAGTGCCTCTCTTCTTGAAGCAGTAGTAAGTCTAACATAGGCCGAGACGTTACAATAACATAAGACAAAATAAAAACAACATAAACATTAAAAACAACATAAGACATTATTGAAAATCTTTAAGTTCATGATAAAAATATCCAATAAATGATTTTATTTTTATGTACTAGTAGCTTAAAACAATTAAAGACAGTCAGAGCTCTCGGTCACTTTCTTCAATGATTACTTGAGTAGAAACAAATGGCGCTAAACACAAGAAACGGGAATTTATATTTGAACGAAAGCGTTTAGCGCGCTATCATAGAGACGAAATGGATTGGTACGTCTCCTTTAAATACAACAATTACTGCACCGCTCGCTTTGGACTCCGTGCCAGAGACAGGGCCATCAATAAAGGATGAATGTAATTGTCAGATTTTAAGTCTCGGCCCATTTAGTATGGGAATGAGAGGGAAGAAAACTCTGCGCTCCGAATCAGGGCTATCTCGTAATTGAGCTGAAGAAAAAAAAAAATACTGCTTTTTTTTTAGCCCTACATTTTTTTTAAAAAAAGAGTTTTTTTTTAAAAAAAAAAAAAGAGAGGGATGATTGTGAGACTCTAGTAAAGTATTATTGCAAGGAAAAGGAAAAGAAAATTAAAGAAGAAAAAAAAAGATAGGGACAGTTCATTTGGTATTTTTAATGATCTTGAAAGAGTTTCGGTAGTTAGTTAGAAAAGAAGATTTTGCTTCTTACAAAAATAAATAAGATAGCAGAAAAAAAGAATTTAATTCTCAAAGGTGATAAGTTTGATTTATAGAAATAAAAGACAGAATTTTAGATATATGTAAACAATTTAAAATTATGTTCTCACTAAAATGCCATCGTATTTGAAAAGAAAATTTTAGTATAGGAGTTTAATAAATTATTCACTTACATTTATAAAATATTGAAAGTGAATACTTTATTATACTCATATACTAGAATTTACTCTACAATAAATCAAAGATTATATAGATCATACTCTACAATAAATCAAAGATTATACTAGATTATAGTCTACAATAAATCAAAGATTATACTAGATTATACTCTACAATAAATCAAAGATTATACTCTACAATAAATCAAAGATTATACTAGATTATACTCTTAAATCAAAAGATTTTAATGCAAATAAATAAGAATATAAGCTCTAGTACTTATTTTAATGAAAAATATAAGTAATATACTTTTTTCTTTAAACTTCAATAAAAAAATTAAAGATATAAATTGATATTGATTTTACTTAAAACTAAAATCATTTACAGAATTTAATGTATTATCTGTAAACATAATTTTTAGCCGTAATTCAGTTCTAGCCATATTGTGTCTGACAAGTCAGGGTCGACAAAGGATTTGGCATTTACAATCAATTCGAAATCTTTTACTTCATTTTAAAAATAAAATATTTCTGAAAACGAAGCTTGTCATGCAAAATATCAATGACTGAGATGGTCTTACAAGACGAGCTTTTTCCTTTATATTCAATATGAAGCAAATCGTTATTGCCATTGAAATAAGGAATTCATACATGCGCGCACATCCACCGCAGCTTAATTTCATAGCCATATTATTCTTAACAAGTATGGTAGACAAAATATATGGCGTTTACGATAATTTCTTTGAAATCTTTTGCTTCAGTTTGTAATAAATTATTTCTGCAAACGAAGTTTGTAATGCAAAATATCAATAACTAAGATGTCCTTAAAGATAGCAAACCGTTATTGCCATTCAAATAATGAATTTATCCATGGCCGCACACCCTCCTTTTATCCTTTGTAGTATAATTGCATGTAGCATTCTATCGTTTTCATTTCTCAAAACCAATGAGGACAGCGTCGTTCAAACAAGTTTACTGAAAGTAATGCGCAATATAAACTTATTGTTTGAGTTGCAGTTTATTTTAAGTTTAAAAAAAAAAACGAAAAAAGCTTGGGTGACATGTGTTTAATACAAGTAGTTTAATAAATTCTTTCAATAAAATTATCGACACATTAGTAAATGTTATGAGCCAAAAAAAGCATCATTATAGAATCAAACATTTGAGAATCAGCCAATGAAATTTAGATAAGAGACAAAATTGGAGCAGAATAATGACATTCTCATTCAAGTATACTACGTATTAAATCATACCATAAATAATTAAAAAGATCTTATAATCTTTAATTCCTCTTCATTAATAATCCTCTCAAAATCATTGACATAGCAAAGCTTATTTATTCATAAAACTGTCAATTTTTTTGGCCGATACCTGTTTCAAATTCCATCAGCTCCGTTTGAAAATGGCAACAGTATCATTCTTCGTTCTTGATTTGTTTATTTTCTTTCACGCGTTTCCATGGCAACACCCAGCTATGCAGTTTGAATACAACTGATGATGCCATTTGGTATTTGAAGAAAAGAAAATGGAATTTTACTCTCTGCTTTTCTATGTGATGCAATTAATTATTTAAGACAAAATAACACTTTCTTTAAAATCAATTTATTTCTCGCCTAAAGAAAAAGTTTTTTTAGCATTCGCAGTAATGTTAACTGAGAATTTATTATCATTATTTAGTTTAAGGAAAATAAATGTTTAGAAAATCTTGCTAATTGCATGTTTCAGAAAAAAAGGCAGTAAGAAATAATTAATATTATTTAGCGTATACTATTTATTAATATTTTAATAGAATCAAGAAGATTTTACATGACATTGGCAATCCTGTAAATTACTTTTGCGTTATGAATATTTTTACTGTTAATTTATAAAAAAAAAAAAAAGATCTTTACATTTTATTGCTAATAGCTATAGAAAACAAACCGTGGTACACATTTGGCAATAAATATACTATTCTGGGCCTGAATGGCTGATTTTCTAGGATTCATGCAATTTTGTTGTTGTTGTTTCTTATCCCATTTGGCTGGCCAAGCCCACGAGCCCATATGGACTCATGATTGAAGGGGAAGGAAGCAGCTTCTGTTGTGATGGAGCACCCGTAGGTAGAAGCCTGACTTTTGCTCCGTGACGCTCTTACAGTCATAGGAGACCGGGACCTACGGCTTAAAGTGGATTCCGAACCACTACAAACATCCATGGCACCGCCGGGATTCGAACCCGAAACCTGTGGCACCGAGCGCCAGAGCGCTAGACACTCGGCCATTCAGGTCCCAAATTTGCCAACGGCACGCAGTGTTCCCAGGTGGTCACCCACCCAAGTACTGACCGCGCCCAATGATGCTTCACTTCGGTGATCTAACGTAAAACCGTTACAGCCGTTGATGTTCTATTTAATTTAGTTAGGTAAGATAGCTATGTTATTTAAAATAATATGAATTCATGCAAATCAAGAATTCATGCAATTTTAAAACCTTAACGTTGTATGTTTAAAACCATGTAATGATTACAATATTTATGTGAAATTATTTGATTTTAATAATTAATGAATTTAGTTATTCTATTCAAAAATATACGATTTGGAGAAATAGCAATATTCAGTAAGCAATAGAAATATAGCAATAGCTGTGGGCCTTCATAGGAAAATTAAAATGGAATAAATATAAGCATTGCTGTATTTTTTAGAATAGGGTTTCGTAGAGTAGGGCATGTCTGCTGATGGCTGAGTGGCTAGCATTCTGGCTCTCGATACCACAGGTTTCGGGGTCGAGTCCCGGAGGTGCCATGGATGTTCGTAGTGGTTCGGAATCCACTTTAAGCCGTAGGTCCCGGTCTCATATATCCGTGTGATCATATCGTGTGCTATTTTACAGATAAGAAAAAGTATTATTTTTTACTTTAAATAATTAAAATTAAACAGTTTTTAGCTCATTGTTATTGATTTAATTAACTTAAATTCGTCTTTTATAGATTGCTTTGTTTTCATAAAAGTTTTACCATTTTTACGAGTTTTTTTTTTTT
This sequence comes from Caerostris darwini, assembly GCA_021605075.1. Taxonomy (NCBI): domain Eukaryota; kingdom Metazoa; phylum Arthropoda; class Arachnida; order Araneae; family Araneidae; genus Caerostris; species Caerostris darwini. The sequence continues at coordinate 121,151 of BPLQ01007675.1, read as the reverse complement.
TTTTACCTTTGACTTTTCTTTATTTGTTTCTTAAAAATTTATGATTTTTGGTAAACATGTTGTAATTGGAATATAATAAACAAAAATATCAAATTTAATACGCGTCTGATAAAAGTAGCAGCTTTCAAGTGCTTTTTTAAAAGCAAATGGATAAACATAAAATTATTTTAATGCCTTAAGAAAAAAATCAGCTTTCAGTGTTTTTATAAAGCAAATCGATAAGCATAAAATTATTTTAATGCCTTAAGAAAAAAATCAGCTTTCAGTGCTTTTTTAAAAGCAAATGGATAAGCATAAAATTATTTTAATGCCTTAAGAAAAAAATCAGCTTTCAGTGCTTTTTTAAAAGCAAATGGATAAAAAATTATAAAATTATTTTATTGCCTTAAGAAAAAAATCAGCTTTCAGTGTTTTTTTAGAAGCAAATCGATAAGCATAAAATTATTTTAATGCCTTAAGAAAAAATCAGCTTTCAGTGCTTTTTAAAAGCAAATGGATAAACATAAAATTATTTTAATGCCTTAAGAAAAAAATCAGCTTTCAGTGCTTTTTTTAAAAGCAAATGGATAAGCATAAAATTATTTTAATGCCTTAAGAAAAAAAATCAGCTTTCAGTGCTTTTTTAAAAGCAAATGGATAAAAATAAAATTATTTTAATGCCTTAAGAAAAAAATCAGCTTTCAGTGTTTTTTTAGAAGCAAATGGATAAGCATAAAATTATTTTAATGCCTTAAGAAAAAAATCAGCTTTCAGTGCTTTTTTAAAAGCAAATGGATAAGCATAAAATTATTTTAATGCCTTAAGAAAAAAATCAGCTTTCAGTGCTTTTTAAAAGCAAATGGATAAACATAAAATTATTTTAATGCCTTAAGAAAAAAATCAGCTTTCAGTGCTTTTTTAGAAGCAAATGGATAAGCATAAAATTATTTTAATGCCTTAAGAAAAAAATCAGCTTTCAGTGTTTTTTTAAAAGCAAATGGATAAACATAAAAATATTTTAATGCCTTAAGAAAAAAATCATATAATTTAGTTAAACAATTTTTTAAAAATCTTCTCTTAATATATTGTGCTTATTTATTGTTATATTTAATATCTTGTTTACAATATTAAATACATTATTTTAAAAGTAATACAAACTAAACCAACGCTCGATGCCATAGATTTCGGGTTTGAGTCCCAGCGGTTCCATGTATGTTTGTAGTGGTTCGGAAAAAACTTTAAATCGTAGGTCTCAGTCTAATAAGGCTGTAGAGCGTTGGGGGTAGGACTGACAACCCTACCTCGTAAAAAGAAAACATCTCTCATCTCGAAATCTGCCAGAAGACAGAAGACCATGGCCCGTGATGGGGCAGTGATGATGATGATGATGATGATAATGATGAATACAAACAGAAATTATCATTTAACGTCATCAATGTTTTAAAATATTAATAAACCTGTTGTTACCATTAGTTAGTAAACCATTAGTTCTCTTTATATATTGTGCTTATTTATTAATGTATTTAATATCGTTACATTATAAAATATATTATTTTAAAAGTAATGCAAATAGATATTATCATTTTAGCGTCTTCAATAATGTTTCAAAATATTAATAAACAATTTGGACATTAGTTAGAAATAATAGTTAGAATGATAAAATTTGTATTTTAATGTTTAACAAAGTAACAAAAGAAGTGTAAATTAATTAAAAATAAGCATTTAGCTTATCCACAAAACATTACGAAAAAAATGTATTATTTTACAGATAAGAAAAGTATATTTTTTACTTTGATTAATTAAAATTAATCAGTCTTAATTACATTTTTATGAATTTAATTAACTTAAATTCTTTGTCTTCTACAGACTGCGTTGATTTCATAAAAATTTGTTAGATATAATCGCTATGCTTATTATTTTCTTTCCAAAACAATTTTCTACAGAAAACTAATTATTTTTCAGAAGAAAAAGTATTAAAACTTTCATGACATTCTACAAAAATCTCCATCATCGCATCATTAGTTGTGATCAGGTAACTCGAAAAGAAAGTTCTAAACTTTACTTTCATAAAAGAAAAAGTTGTACCATTATACTTAAAACAACTAAGGGTTTATTACTAGGAAGAACTCTTTGGCGAAAAATAAAATAAATATTTGGCGACCTGATATATTTTCTCCTATCCTAGACATAAAAATAATAAATAGTAAAATAATTTCATCCATTCCCGGGAGAGTTTGCATTGTTAGGCTTACTACAAGCTCTGTAAAAGATTTTCATTTTTTTCGCCCCACTTCCCTTCAGTTCTATTTGCGTTTCTGCACTCTTCTTCGCTGGGTAAAAAAATATTTCGTATCATATACTTTTCTTTCCGAAGAATGAAGTTTTAGAATACTTTTTCACCCCCTAGCGGCCTGTGTCACAAAGAATGATAACAACACGTGTCAAAATAGTTTTTTTGACATTTTTAGGATGCCTTTGCTACTTTTCAATCTGTGTGGTGAAAATAAAGATGCCAGGGTTATTACACTAAGCAAAAGATATCAGCTTTATATAAGCGTTGCAGGAATATTATCGCGATAGTTACTTGCATTAAAAAATTGCTTATTGTACCCAAACTATATTTGAATGTAACAAATATTGACTCAGATAATGTGTTTTCAGAATTTATGGGGGAAAATATGTAAAATGTTCTCTTCCTAACATATTTAGATTTTTTGTAAAAGTTCCCTGTGAAGTTTTTTGAATAATATGATATATTTATATTGCAACTTAAAAAAATTTAATCAATTTTTTTTTAAATTTCTACAAGATAGCTAAGATTTTAACTTCGTCATTTTTGTAAAGCATTTTTATTGTGAACATAATGTTTGCAAAGACATGGTGTATAATCATATATGTTTTTGCGTGAAATGTTGTATTAAATTTATGGATTTGTTTCAAGCGATAAATAAATCTCAGTTGTAGGAAATGAATGTTGAAGGAAATCATAATGCCGAAGGAATAATATTGTTTCCAATCGAATTATGCTTTTAAATTACCTGTACTTTGGCGTTTCTTCAAACATTAACAATCCCGTTTATGAAATGAAAGAGGAAATAGATGACATGCATTCGTTGGGTCCTGTTTCAGATTGGTATGTCGCTCTGTGGTCATTTTTTTGGAACGTTTTAGGCTAATTCGCTAATTTTAAAGAGGATTTCAAACCATTAACAAACATCTATGCCACTGTCAGTATGCGAATCTGAAGCCTCTGGTACCAACAGCCCGAATGCTAGTTAATTGGCCATCAATCCTCCCGTTTCAGAGGAGGTTAGGTATTAATGTATAAAAACTCTGATGTTGGGGTGTTGTTCGTTTTTATCTTTTTTTCTCCTTCTTTGATTTTTAAAACTTTTGATGTTGGCACCGTTTTCAATTGCTTCTGTTTCTCCTGGAAAATAATAATTTTTTATACATCCTGTTCCATTTATATATACCATGAACAATGCGGAAATGGTTGGAAAAAACGATATTGTCTGATGGGACTTATATTTTTCCTCAGTTGCCTATCGTTGCTTTGTTACTTTTCAACTGTGTGTTGGATATAAAGATACTAGGTTTATTATACTAAGAGAGAGAGAGAGATATCACCTTTGTATATGCGAAGCAGGAAGATTATCACGATAGTTACCAGTATTAAAAAATTGCTTATTGTATCCAAACTATATTTGAACATAACAAATATTGACCGAGGTAATGCGTTTTCAGAATTTATAGGAAAATTTATAAAATGTTCTCTTCATAACATATTTAGATATTTTGGATAAAATTTCTCTGGGAAGTTTCTTGAATAATATAGTATATTTATGTTGCTGCTTAAAAAAATATATCTTTCAAAATTTAATCAAAATTTTTCAAATTTCCACAAGATCACAGAGATTTAAAAGATTTAGTCCTTTGTTGAAAGAATTTTTATTGTGGGCGTAATGTTTACAAAGACAATAAATTTTTTGCGTGTAATGTTGTATTACTACTGTGCCCAAAAGTATATAAAGTACACTGAAGTGACAAAAGTCATGGGATAGCAATATGCAAATTTTCAGATGGCAGTAGCATCGCGTAGAACAGGTATAAATGCGCAGTGCTTTCGCAGAGCTTTCATTTCTGTTCAAGTTATTCATGTGAAGAGGTTTTGACGTGATGATGGCCGCACGACGGGAATTAACAGACTTTGAACGAGGAATGTTAGTTGGAGCTAGACGCATGGGTCATGCCATTTCGGAAATCGTTAGGGAATTCAACATTCCCAGATCCACTGTGTCAAGAGTGTGCCGAGAGTATGAAATTTCAGGCATAACATCCCACCATGGACAGCGCAGTGGTCGACCGCCTGCACTTAACGACCGAGACCGGCGACGTCTGCAAAGCGTCGTAAATTCTAACAGACAAGCAACACTGCGTCAAATAACCGCAGAAATCAATGTGGGACGTACAAGGGACTTGTCTGTTAGAACTGTGCGGAAAAATTTGGCTTTCTTGGGCTATTCCAGCAGAAGACCGACTCGAGTGCCTTTACTGACAGAACGACATCGCTTGCAGCGACTCTCGTGGGCACGTGAGCATATCGGTTGGTCCCTAGATGAATGGAAAACCGTGGCCTGGTCCGATGAGTCACGATTTCAGTTAGGTAAGAGCTGATGGTAGGATTCGAGTGTGGCGCAGATCCCACGAAGCCATGGACCCAAACTGTCAGCAAGGCACTGTTCAAGCTGGTGGTGGCTCCGTAATGGTGTGGGCTGTTTTTCCATGGCATGGACTTGGTCCTCTGGTGCGACTGGACCGAACATTGACTGGAAATGCTTATGTTCAGCTACTTGGAGATCACTTGCAGCCATTCATGGACTTCATGTACCCAAACAACGATGGGATTTTTATGGATGACAATGCGCCATGTCACCGGGCCACAACTGTTCGCGATTGGTTTGAAGAACATTCTGGACAATTCCAACGAATGATCTGGCCACCTAGATCGCCCGACATGAATTCCATCGAGCATTTATGGGACATCATCGGGAGGTCTGTTCGTGCCCAAAATCCTGCACCATCAACGCTTTCACAATTATGGACGTCTATCGAGACAGCATGGCTCAATATTCCTGCAGAAGATTTCCAACGACTTGTTGAGTCCATGCCACGTCGAGTTGCTGCACTTCACCGTGCGAAAGGACACGATATTAAGAGGTATCCCATGACTTTTGTCACTTCAGTGTATATATATAAAAGTACCAATTATACTTTTACTCTTTATTTATTCTTCCAAATTCATTTCATCGCTTTCAAAATAATTCCCTCCGGACACACTGCACCACAAACAATACAGCGATTTGAATAAAATTACATCATGTTATATAAATCTGAATACATTCGAAATTGCAATATATATATCATGAAGTTTAATCATGATTGCAAACCACAAATTATATAGCGATTTAAATAAAATTGCATCATGTTAAACGAATATATTCATATATATATATATATATATATATAATCCACGATAAATCATAAATATATAAAATTATTCCATCAACCGATCTATTTTCATTAAACTACAAAAAAAAAAATTTTAACTTTAAAAAAATTAATTTAAATTTAATGAATTTTAATTTTTTATAAACTTTTTTTATGAATCAATTCATAAAAAATAACACCGAATAAATTACAAAACCCTATCTAGTAAAAACATATGTCTATAACTTATCCCACTATCTTTAATTTTTGTGAGAAAATTTAAAAGCATTTTTTATAAATTCTGAAAAAAGTTTTAAAAGTTTGAAATCATAAAGACAAATAAGAAAACAATGTAGATACAATGATGAGAACATTTTTTTGTTCCATGAAAATATATATTCTTTATATGATAGTTATAGAACAAAACAGTATTCAATCACTTTTTCATGCTTTTCGAGACGTCTAGTTCTGAAATAAATCCTCCGAAAAGTGTACAATGTTCATATGGAATTCTTTTGAAGAAACAAACACTTTAAAGAATTTCATCTACTATAGATATAAAAACCAAGACCAAAACAGGTCTGATCGAACTGAAAAATGAATGAAAACAAATGCAAGGTGTCATGGACAGCTATTGACCAGGCGATATCTCAGGAAATATTAGGGTTTTCCTTCATATTTTGTGTGCATGGGTATTATTACAAGAAATGCTGAAGAGCTACGTGATAAGAAAAACTTTGAAAACTTTATTCCACCTTTAAGAAGGTCAACGCGTGTTTATTTTGTTTTTAATATTACAATGAGAAATAAAAGAAACAACTCATCAAATTAATACGAGCTTTTAGAATTGAAGTTGATACGAATTTAAATAATTTTCTAAATGCAAACTGATTAATATGACTGTCAGCTAGTACGCTCTACAGTCATATTAGAACATGGGGACTGAATGGACAACCATAGGCCTGAATGGTCTGGCGCTCTGTGCCGCAGGTTTCGGGTTCGAGTTCTGGAGGTGCCATGGATATTTGTAGTGGTTCAGAATCCATTTTAAGCCGTGGGTTCCGGTCTCATATGACTGTAGAGTGTCACGAAGCCCACTCAGGCTCCTCAACCACATCATTCCCAAACTGTATAGGGGCAACTCAGCTGTACAGTGATGTGGTGTAGTAGTAATAATAGTAGTCATATTACACATGGACCACAACATATGTGTATATATATATATATATATATATATATATATAAATATATAACATGAATATATAGATAAAATATTAATTCATGATAAATTCGCGAAAACATAATGATAAATATGCAAAATTATTCCATCAACCGATCTACTTTAATTAATCTTCCAAAAAAAGTACTTGGATAATTTAATAAATAATTAATTACATGTCTTGATATAATATATTCATATATCTACAACTTTTATCTCACTTACTTTAATTTTTGTGGGAAAAATTATAAATATTTTTATTTTAAATTACGAAAAAAGTTTCAAAAATATGTAGTAATAAAGACAAATAAAAAAAACAACAATCAGATACAATGATGAAAACATTTGCAGTTCCATGGAAAATATATTCTTTACAGGATATTTATAGAATAAAACACTTCAATCTCTTTTTCATACTTTTCGAAATGTCTATTTCTGAAATAAATCCTTCGAAACGAGTACAACGTTTACATGGAATTCTTTTGAAGAAACAAGCACTTTAAAAAATTCTATCTTCCATAGATAAAAAAAAAACAAGAACAAAACAGGTCTGATCGAACTGAAAAATGGATAAAAACAAATGCAAGGTGTCATGGGAGCTATTGACCAGGCGATATCTCAGGAAATATTAGGCTTATCCTTCATATTTTTATGCACGGGTATTGTAAGAAGAACTGAAGTTCTACGTGATAAGAAAACTTTGAAAACTTTATTCCACCTTTAAGAAGGTCGACGCATGTTTATTTTGTTTTTAATATGACAGTAAGAAATAAAAGGAACAAAAAAATACATTAAATTAATATCAGCTTTTAGAATTGAAGTATAAATATTTTTTTATCACCAAATTAATTAATGTATCGCTAGAAAGAAAAAATTCATTTTTATTAAAAGGTAATTGCTATTCATTAATTAATAAATCACCTTATCTACCTAACTGCATAATACCATCTCATGTCCGATACAGTTAGTCTAAATAATATAATTTTTATCGCTCTATAACTATAATGACATTGTAACAAAAATATCCTTTATATATATACACTACAAAACTACTGCAACATGTATAAAAACTTCTTCATTGGCGCAACAGCCCCGTGGTGGGCGAAGGCCGTCTGCCTACTGGCAGATTTCGAGACAGGCGATGTTTTTCTTTTTATAGACTCTGGTAGTCAATCCTATTTCAGACGCTCAACGGTCCTATTAGACCATTTGGCCTGAATGGGCGAGTGTCTAGCGCTCTGGCGCTCGGTGCCACAGGTTTCGAGTTGGAGTCCTGACGGTGCCATGGATGTTTTTAGTAGTGCGGAATCCATTTTAAGCCGTGGTAGTAATAGTAGTCATATTAGATTGGGCCCGTAACATATCTATATAACCGGAATAATAAACATATATAACATGAATATATAGATCACATATTAATCCATGATAAATTCGCCCAAACATAATGATAAATATGCAAAATTATTCCATCAATCGATCTACTTTCATTAATCTTACAAAAAAGTGCTTGAAATAATTAAGAAAAAAATATAAATAAATAAATTAAAAATCACAATATAACATACTCGTATGTTTACAACTTTTATCCCACTATCTTCAATTTTTGTGGGAAAAATTATAAGTATTTTTTTTATAAAATACGAGAAAAGTTTTAAAATTTTGAAATCATACAGACAAATAAAAAAACAACAATTCAAATACAATAATGAAAACATTTGCTGTTACACGAAAATATATTCTTTACAGGATATTTATAGAACAAAACACTTCAATCCCTTTTTCATACTTTTTTTGAAATATCTATTTCTGAAATAAATCCTCCGAAAAGTATACAACGTTTATATGGAATTCTTTTGAAGAAACAAGCACTTTAAAAGAATTCCATTCTTCCATCAATGAAAAACAAGAACAAAACAGATCTGAGCGAACTACAAAATGGATAAAAACAAATGCAAGGTGTCATGATCAGCTATTGACCGGGCGATATCTCACGAAATATTAGGGTTATCCTTCATATTTTTGGTGCATGGGTATAATAAGAAGTGCTGAAGTTTTACGTGATCAGAAAAACTTTGAAAAGTTTATTCAACCTTTATGAAGGTCAAAGCATGTTTATTTTGTTTTGCCTTTAATATGATATTATGAGAAATAAAAGAAGAAAAAAAAAAACAATATATCAAATTAATACCAGCTTTTGTTTGTTTCGATAGAATTAAAGTTTACACGAAGTTAAATATTTTTCTATTTCAAAATTAATTAATGTATCGCTAGAAAGAAAAATTCATTTTTAATAAACGCTAATTGCAATTAATTAATTAATGTTGTTGTTGCTTATCCCCTTGATTTAGAATCCTAAACCAAGTCCAGTAGATCATGCTGCATCAATAGATCGTAAACTGTCCTCCCCTCATTCAACAGTTGCCTCACAGAGGCACCAATACAATCTATGAGATGAGAGGGAGATGCGATGGTCGAACAATGACAAAGGGCATATGTCTTCTCGTCTCCATTGAAGGTCAAACTCTTAATGTGGCCAGTCCTTAGTCTAGCTAAAGCCGTCTGAGCAGGTCTAGGACAGGAGCACTGCATGGACATACCAGAATATTTAGCGGCGTACCATGCATGAATTGGTGGCGACCTCCAAGAGGTATTCACTCTGGCTAAAGTCATGGAATGAACCTCTGAAGCTAACAGATTGGAAGAAGAAGCTTTGGGAAGTTCGCAACCTTCCCTAGCGAGCAGATCAGCAATCTGCTCGCTAGAGAAGGTAATACTTAATAAATCACCTTATCGTACTACATAATTAATTCTCCTGTCTGATGAAGTTAACTTAATATAAGTTTTATCACATTTTCACTACAACGATATTGTAACAAAAGAGAAAAATGTCCTTATATATATATATACATATTATATTCTCTTTCATTTGCTCAACAGTCCCATGGTACACCAAAGCTGTCTACTGGCAGATTTTAAGACAGGAGATGATATTCTTTTTATGGGATAGGGTTATCAGCCCACCGCGCATCGCTCTACAGTCATATCACACCAGGACCTATGTTTTAAAGTGGATTCTTAAACACGACAAACAACTGGACTCGAACCATAAACTGTGACGAAATACCATGAATCGAACTATAAACCTTCCGAACCACTATAAACATCCATGGCACCGCCGCAACTCGAACCCGAAACCTGTGGCATCAAGCTCCAGAGTGCTAAGTACACAGTCATTCAGGCCCATGAATATATTTGGTGCGAAATGTGTAGTATGGATTGTTTCTTATAATTATTAGCAACAAAATTTAAAAATATTTTTTAAATAAATTAAGAGTAAAAATATTCATAACGCAAATATAATTTACACGATTGCCAATGCCATGTAAAATCTTCTTGATTCTATTAAAATATTAATAAATAGTATACGCTAGATAATATTAATTATTTCTTACAGCCTTGCTTCTGAAACATGCAATTAATAGGGTTTTCCAAACATTCCTCGAACTCAATTATGAGAATAAATTCATAGTTAACATTACTACGAATAGTAAAAAAAAAAAAGAACATTTTCTTTACGAGAGAAATAAATTGATTTTAAAGAAAGTGTTATTTTGACTTAAATAATTAATTGCCTCACACAGAATAGCAGAGAGTAAAATTCCATTTTCTTTTCTTCAAATACCAAATGGCATCATCAGTTGTATTCAAACTGCAGTGCTGGCGTTGCCATAGAGACGCGAGAAAGAAAATAAACAAATCAAGAACGAAGAATGATACTGTTGTCAATTTCAAACGGAGCTGATGGAATTTGAAACAGGTATCGGCCAAAAAAAAAAAATAATTGACAGTTTTATGAATAAATAAGCATTGCTATGTCAATCCTCTTGATAGGCTTATTAAGGAAGAGAAAATTAAAGATTATAAGATATTTTTAATTATGTCTTGCATGAATTAATACATAGTATACTTGAATTAAGAAAATCTTATTATTAGGCGCCGATTTTTGCGGTCTGCCATCTAAATTTTCATAAGCTGATTCTCAAATGTTTGATTCTACTACTGCGCCCAAAAAGTAAGACCAATTATTTTTTTTTTTCAAAAACTCTTTATTTATTCTTCCAAACTTATTTCGCCGCCTTCAAAGTAATCCCCTCCAGACAAAGTAGATTCCAAACCATTACAAACATCCATGCCACCAAAGGGTCTCTAACACGAAAACTGCGGTGTCATGCGTCAGAGTGCTAGCCTCACGGCCAGAGGCTATATATATATATGCACTTATGATAACTCTTTTTCCAATGCATGCTGAAAAGTTATCGGCAGGATGGCCTTCAAAGCGCGCGGCGATTCACATTGAATCTCTTCAGTAGACTCAAAACGGTGTCCCCGGAGTGGTCTTTTGAATTTAAGAAATAACCAGAAGTAGCACGGTGTGAATACGGTGGTTGTGAAACGATATGGGTTTCATTTTTGCACAAAAGTCACGAAGAATCAATGCAGTGTGAGCTGACGCATTCAGTGTTTCCGATACCAATCGAGATTTGACGCGTTTGAGGCACAAAAAAAAAAAAAAAAATGGAATTTTGAAATTCCAACACCATCAGCAAGGTCTCTAATTGTAAGTCGACGGTTTCCAAGCACCAAATCTTTAGTTTTTTGGGCGTGAGCTTCGTCGGTTGAGGTGGATGGTCGACCATAGGGTTCTTCGTTTTCAACGCGTTCTCTGCCTTCTTTGAACTGTTTAAACCACTTCTAAACATTTCTTTCCGATGCAGGAATGCTCACCGAATGCCTTCTGCAACATTCTATGGGTTTCCTCAAACGCGGAGTAACAATACCACTGCAACGCTCTGAGATCCTGTTAGACCAAGACCTACGGTTTAAAGTAGATTCCAAACCAATACAAACATCCATGCCACCAACGGGACTCTAACACGAAAACTGTGGTGTCATGCGTCAGAGTGCTAGCCACACGGCCAGAGGCTATATATATATATCAAGGCCTGTGTTTTATAAATATAGGTGAATACTTTATAATAAAGAATTTAGACATATCTAAATTCTGTGTTTCGTTTCTGTAAATCAAAGTTATCACCTTTGAGAATTAAATTATTTTTCTGCTGTCATATTTATTTTTTTAAGAAGCAAAATCTCTTCTTTTCTAACTACCGAAACTCTTTCAAGATCATTAAAAATACCAAATGAACTGTCCCTATCTTTTTTTTTTTTTTTTCCTTTAATTTTCTTTTCCTTTCCCTTGCAATCATACTTTATTACAGTCTCACAATCATCTTTCTTTTTTTCTTTTTAAAAAAACTCTTTTTTTTTTTTTTAAATGTAGGGTAAAAAAAAAAAAAAAAGGAGTATTTTTTTTTTCTTCGATCAATTACGAGATAGCCCTGATTCGGAGCGCAGAGTTTTCTTCCCTCTCATTCCCATACTAAATGGGCCGAGACTTAAAATCTGACAATTACATTCATCCTTTATTGATGGCCCTGTCTCTGGCACGGAGTCCAAAGCGGGCGGTGCAGTAATTGTTGTATTTAAAGGAGACGTACCAATCCATTTCAACGGTATGATATCACGCTAAACGCTTTCGTTCAAATATAAATTCCCGTTTCTTGTGTTTAGCACCATTTGTTTCTACTCAAGTAATCATTGAAGAAAGTGACTGAGAGCTCTGGCTGTCTTTAAATGTTTTAAGCTATAGTACATAAAAATATATTATTTGCAGATCTGGTTTATTGAAAAAATCATTTATTGGATATTTTTATCATGAGCTTAAAGATTTTCAATAATTTCTAAATTTATTTTTATATGTTATTTGCTTTGTCTTATGTTATTGTAATGTTTCGGCCTATACTAGACCTACAGACCTATAGCTACTATATATATATATATATATATATATACAAATACCGAACTCTAGGTTATTATACAAAGAAATGAAAATCAAAAATATAAATTTTGATGACAAGTATACAATTAAATCACAAGTACGGTTCACTCCCAGGTCGGAGAATTTCAGTGTTCTAGAGTCTACGTCGAATTTCAAGCTCCCCTCACTTCTCATTGGAGATGACATTTCTCAGTTTGTGGTCTATCACCAATCACGATGGAACAACTTATGGTATAGTCCATATTCAAGCTGTAATTATTTCGACCTGTGAAGGTCGAATAGACAAGCGCTATAATTTCCTGACAACTGAATATCTGCTATCAGATTTGAGTGACAGGTTGTTTTCATTAGTACACCACATTAACTGCATGTAATATAACTACCCACAATACTGCGGAGGAAAGGAGACGTACCAATTCAATTAAACGGTATGATATCACGCTAAACGCTTTCGTTCAAATATAAATTCCCGTTTTCTTGTGTTTAGCGCCATTTGTTTCTACTCAAGTAATCATTGAAAAAAGTGACTGAGAACTCTTGACTGTCTTTAATTATTTAAGCTACATATAAATATATTATTTGCAGATCTGGTTTAATAAAAAAAATCATTTATTGGATATTCTTACTATTGTGTCCAAAAAGTAAGACCCATTTTCAATTTAAAATTCCCGGGGCTTATGGAATTTCAATTTTTTAATTTGTCGTCAAAACATTCATTAGTAGTGTTTCAGTTACGCTTGGCTTCGTGAGACGCTAAAATTGATTCCGACGATTTTTGAAATGTCTGATTTAATTGAGCAAAGAACTTGCATTCAATTTTGTTTGCGGAAACGTATAGAATGTTGCAGAAGGCATTCGGTGAGCATTCCTGTATCCTAACTGTTAAAAGAGCTATAAACAGTTCAAAGAAGGCAGAGAACACGTTGAAGACGGAGAGCCCTCTGGTCGACTATCAACCTCAACCGACGAAAAAATTAAACATTGGGTGCTTGCAAACAGTCGATTTACATTTAGAGACCTTACTGATGATGTTAGAATTTCAAAAGGATCGGTCCATTCCATTTTGGGCCTCAAACGCGTCAAATCACGATTGGTACCGAAAACACTAAATGCGGCACACTACATTGATTCTTCTACAATTCATCAGCTCTACAATCTAATAGAAACTGCTGCTGAAGAAGTCAATATTCCATCTGTAATTGTTTCGACCTGTGAAGGTTCGCACAGACATTCGCTAATTTTCTGAGTTTCATCATACGACACCGAATAGCTGCTATCCGATTTGAGTGACAGGTTCTTCTCATTAGGAAAAAAACCCTACTAATTGCATGTAATATAACTGCCCACAGTACTGCTTGTGTGCTGTTAAATTTGAGTGATGGGTTGTTATATGTTTGTCAAAGAATGTACATTCCTCTCTCCTGGGAATGAAATGCCAAAACTCTTCCTAGGAGAAAAAAATGCTGCAGTAATGTTAGTTTTAAAATAATGAAGCATTTATGAAATTTACATACAAAAAATAATACGAAAGATTATAATTTTTTACCTCTGAAATGTTATCATGTATGAAACATAACATTGTTCTATTATGAGTTTTTTTCATTGTACTCCGCGGAGCTAAGAAAATAAGTTATTATTTAAAGTAGATTAATTTTCTCTCTCGCGCGAGAAACATTCATTTCAAAAAAATTTTTTTTTCGTCGTCGTCGTCGTCGTCTTCGGATTTACAGAGTAGATTGGACCGGAGATGCCTTAAATTCTTGCCTTGATGGCGAAGAAACAAAGCGGGTGGTAAAAAAACGTGATATTATTTAAGGCAAATAACAAGGCTCGCACAAGAAACATGAGACAACTAAAGCAAGTAACTAGGGAAGGTACAGCTTTAAGTAAACAAAACAAAAAAATAAAAGCATATTAAAACTAAAGTATTATACAATGGTTTAACAACACAGAATCTGCTTGAATAATAAAAGGCAAAAATAATTACTGAAGACATATTCGGAAGAAAACTGGTCTGCTGTATGGAAAGTGATGACTGGGGCATTGAAGAAGAAATAACATTGGCACGATCTCCTGACCAAGTGTTGCTTCAAAAAAAATTTTTTTATTTAAAATAAACAATAATTTGCCATCTTGTGTTTTAAAATTTACATGGAATACGTGTTGTTGAGATTAAGATTTGCCAATATCAAGTCACGTGCATTGTGTATTTCTTTTCATTTTTCATGTATTTCTTTTCATTTTTCAGGTATTTCATTTCATGTGCATTGTGTATTTATTTTTAAATTGTCTAGTTTTCAGAACCTTAACAGATTACTGTTTCATTTTTTTTTTTTTTTTCAGAATAGTGTCTTAAAGTCAGCTGTGTTTATAAAATTTAATTTAACCACCATTTAATATCATATATAATATATAAGTTCCGTTGATAAAATTAATAATAAAATATATAACTCTTGCTACATTGAATTCTGCAAATGATTTTAGTTTAATTTTAAGTAAAATCAATTTCAATCTAGATCTTTAATTAAAAAAATTTCTTTTAATCAAAGAACATCGAAAACATAAGAGTTTCGTCAGTATTTATAAGCTTGTGGTATAAGCCTATAATCGTTTTTATTGTATATTATCGGAAATTTCAAATACTGAATATAGGCTTATAATATGAAATTTAGGAATCGTAACGAGTTTTTATTTAATTATCATGGATTTAATTAACTTAAATTCTTTATCTTTTATAGAATGCGTTGTGTCTTATACTCAAACCGGCGTGTAAAACATGTCTTAAAATTTTCAAATAGACATGTAAAATTATTACTACACAGTATTAAATTATTATTACCCAGTATTAGTTACTTACTTACAAATTATTAGTATATTAAACATTGTTATAGTATTTTTGGGTAATAATTAGGGTAATACTTATTAGCCATTGAATAACGCAAATAATTGTTACTCTACATTCTTTAAATATTAACAAACGATTTTATATTTTTTTACCTTTGACTAAGCTTTATTGTTTTCTTAAAACTTATAATTTTTAGTAAAAATGTTTTAATTGGAATATAATAAACAAAAATATTAAATTCAATACACGACTGATAAAAGTATGATCTTAATAATTAAATAATAATCAGAATGATAAAATTTGTATTTTAATGTTTAACAAAATAATAAAAGAAGCGGAAATTAATTAAAAATAAGCATTTAGCTTATCGACAAAACGTTACGAAAAAAAAATGTATTATTTTACAGATCAGAAAAGTATATTTTTTACTTTGATTAATTAAATTAATCACTTTTTATTTCATTGTTATGAATTTAATTAACTTCATTTATTTGTTTTTATAGAATGTGTTGTTTTCATAAAAATTTGTTAGCTATCGTCGCTATCATTATATTTATTTTTCCCCAAAAGAATTTTCTACAGAAAACTAATTATTTTCCGAAGAAAAAGTATTAAAACTTTTATGACATTCTACAAAAATCTCCATCATCGCATCATTAGTTGTGATCAGGTAACTCGAAAAGAAAAGTTCTAAAATTTACTATCATAAAAGAAAAGTTGTACCATTATACTTAAAACAACTAAGGATTTATTACTGGGAAGAACTCTTTGGCGAAAAATAAAATAAATATTTGGCGACCTGATATATTTTCTCCTATCCTAGACATAAAAATAATAAATAGTAAAATAATTTCAGCTATTCCCGGGAGATTTTGCATTTTTAGGCTTACTACAAGCTCTGTAAAAGATTTTCCGTCCGCCATCATTTTTTTCGCCCCACTTCCCTTCAGTTCTACTTGCGTTTCTGCACTCTTCTTCGCAGGGTAAAAAAATATTCCGTATCATATTCTTTTCTTTCCGAAGAACGAAGTTTCAGAATACTTTTTCACCCCCTAGCGGCCTGTGTCACAAAGAATGATAACAACATGTGTCAAAATAGGTTTTTTGACATTTTTAGGATGCCTTTGTTACTTTTCATCTGTGAGCTGGAAATAAAGATGCCAGGGTTAGTGCACTAAGCGAGAGATATCAGCTTTATATATGCGTTGCAGGAAGATTATCACAATAGTAACTTGCATTAAAAAATTGCTTATTGCACCCAAACTATATTGGAACATACCAAATATTGACTAAGATAATGTGTTTTCAGAATTTATGAGAAAGTTTATAAAATGTTCTGTTCATAACATATTTAGATTTTTTTTATAAATTTTATCAGGGAACTTTCTTGAATAATGTGGTATATTTATGTTGTTGCTTAAGAAAATGTATCTTTCAAAATTTGATGAAACTTTTCAAACTTCCACAACATCACTGTGATTTAAAGGATTTAGTCATTTTTTTTTTTTTTCAAAAATTTTTTATTGTGGGCGTCATGATTGCAAATACACGATATACTACTGCGTCAAAAAAGTAAGACCAATTTTCAATTTAAAACTCCCGAGGGCTTATGGAATTTCAATTTTTTTTTTTTTTTTAGGTTGCCGGGGCACTCTCCTTGACATCTGTGAGAAATTTCACATCAAAATATTCATTTGTTTGTTTCAGTTATGCTTGGCTTTGTGAGACACTAAAACTGACTCCGGCGATTTCTGAAATGCCTGAATTCATTGAGCAAAGAACTTGCATTCAATTTCGTTTGCGGAAACATATAGAATGCTGCAGAAGGCATTCGGTGAGCATTAATATATCGGAAAGAAATGTTTAGAAGTGGTTTAAACAGTTCAAAGAAGGCAGAGAACGCGTTGAAGACGAAGAGCCCTCTGGTCGATCCTTAATCGACGAAGCTCACGTCCAATAAATTAAAGATTTGGTTCTTGCAAACCGTCGATTTACAATTAGAGACCTTGCTGATGATATCAGAATGACAAAAGGATCGGTCAATTTTGGGCCTCAAACGCGTTACCTTGGCGTTTATTATCCCATTTATGGAAAGAAAGTGGAAACAGATGACATGCTATTCGATGGGTTCTGTTTCAGATTGGTTTGTCGCTCTACAGTCATTTTTGTAACATTTTAGGCTAAATAGACCGGGACCTACAGTTTAAAGTGGATTACGAACCACTAGCAAACATCTATGCCACAGTCAGTATTCTAATCTGAAGCCTGTGGTAACAACGGCCAGAGCGCTAACCAATTTATAAGAAGTCCGACGTTGTGATGTTTGGGGGGTGGGGGCGATTTCTAAAACTTTTGGTGTTATCACTGTTTTACATTTGTTCCTTTTTTTTCTTGGACAATAATAATTTTTTATGCATTCCATTTATATATACGACGAACTGTTCTTAAATGATTTTAAGAAGCGATATTTTCTGATAGGATTTATAACTGTTCCTCAGTTGCGTATCGCAAGGAAAAGATTTTAGATAACTGCCATCAGATAGTCTTTCGTCGATTTCATCCTGTTATATTTGCCATCGAGAAATCCACAAATTATTTTTAACTAAGCCTTCTTGCACGTTAATTGTGCTTATAATCATTTAGTTCGAGTCGAGTTGGTTGGTTCGAATCGAGTCGGTTTGATTCGATAGTAGGAATAAAGATGGCAACGCTCTTGTTTAATTGGTTAGAGTTCTTAATCAAATGCACATATTTGTGTCGCTGTATGTGTTACATATTTGCATTACATACATATAATTGCATAGATCAAACGTCTATGTATTACTCCTTGATAAACTACAGTATACAATATTTTACATTTAAATCGACAAAATGGCTATTTTACCAAACCACAAATAATACAGTGATTTAAATAAAATTGCATCACATTGTATGAAACTGAATTCATTAAAAATTCAATATACCGGGTGATCAAAAAGTCAGGACGAACTTTAAAAATGAATAATTCGAAAACGAATCAAGATACAAAGATACGGTTTGCACCAAACGGATGGAAAAGAAACCGGGTTTTGTGTGGCAACAGAAAAAAATAGTTCTGTTGGCGACCAACAGATGGCGCTGTAGGAGTTCTGATGTAGGATTATGTAAAGCAACAAGAGATATAAAAAGGAGCAACTGCAGCAGGTAATGGTAGTCGTAGCTTGTATGCATTGAAATACTGTCCAAAGTTGAGAAAGCCCTCTTAGTTAAACTTTATTATAAGAATTCGGAAAGTGCCATTGCGGCATTGCGAGCATATCGCTACATAAAAGGTATGCGAGATAGCACAGGACCAATAACGTCTTCTGCATTGAAGAAAATGATGAAGAAATTTGAAGCTACAGGTTCTTTGGCGTCACGTCAAAGAAGTGGACGTCCCTCAACAGCCGCTGCTGTTGCCACGACAGCAGGAGTGTCGTACGGCAGTGTCTGGAAAGCATTGCGAATAACTCTGAAACGGTATCCCTACATGTTGCAACATAAGCAAGAACTGCTGACTTCGACTCTCGCCGAGGTTTTGCGAATTTGGTATTCAATAAGACGGAAGAGCAACACGATGGGCTTCACACTGTGCTTTGGACAGATGAAGCGCATTTCACGCTCTCTGGAGCTATTATAAATATATATACACTATGTGGAAGAAAGTGACGGGACACGACACTATAACGACATAAAACCATATTTATTAAAATTAATAGGAGGTAGGGCCTCCTTTGGCTGCGATCACAGCTGCAACCCTTCTGGGCATGCTTTCCACTAAATTAGCCCTAGTGGCAAGAGTAATTTCCTTCCAAATATTTAACAGGAAGTTCCATAGTTCAGGCTTGCTTTTGGGGAGTGGGATGCAGACCCTCAACCGACGGTCCAATTCGTCCCAGAGATGTTCAATTGGGTTAAGATCAGGGCTCTGTGCCGGCCACTCCATGCGTTTAACGTTGTTGTTCACATACCAATCAAGAGTCCTCCTTTGAACATGGCATGTTGCGTTGTCGTCTTGATACCAGCAATCATCCATACCGTACGTTGCCCACAAGGTAGGAAGGACATGATTGTCGAGAATATCAAAGTATCTATCGGCATTCATCGCACCATCAACCTTCACCAGTGGGCCATCCCCATAGCAAGAGAAACAGGCCCATATCATCAATCCTCCTCCACCAAACTTTACAGTTGGGACGACACACTCGGGCAAAAGGCGTTCTCCTGGTAAACGCCATACCCAAACACGTCCATCGGAACGGAAAAGGGTAAATCGTGACTCGTCACTCCAAAGAACGCGTTTCCAGTCATCCAGAGTCCAAGTACGGTGGTCTTTGGCCCATCGAAGGCGCGCTTTCTTGTTGGTTTTCGTAATCAAAGGCTTATGGGCCGCCGAACGTCCATTGTAACCTAACTTATGGGCCTCGATACGAAGAGTCTTGGTCGAAACGGCCACACCTGTGGCTTGTCTAAACTCATTAGCGATGTTATCCATGGATGTTTGACGGTTACTTCGAATCTCCCTGCTGAGCACCCGCCGGTCCCTGCTGGTGAGAACTGTAGGTCCTCCACTTCGGGGTTTGTTCTGACAGTGTCCCTCAGTCTTGTAGCGACACACAACACGTGCTACAGTTGATTTTGAGCAGTTACGGAGACGGGATATCTCCCTAATTGACACCTTGGCAAGATGCAATTCAACCAACATACCTTTCTCGAACTCAGACAACTCTTCCCGTGGCGGCATCTTGACAAAAAACAACTCTAGTCGACTCCACAGAGTATTTATAGGATATGGCTGACACGTGATACCTATTATTGCGTATGAGTCAGCTGTATTGTCGACTTTTCTACTTTTCGAGGGGTGTCCCGTCACTTTCTTCCAGATAGTGTATATTGAATTTTTAATGAATCTATAGTAATTGATTAATGAATTTTTAATTTTTAATGGTTTTTAATGAATGATATATATATCATGAAGTTTAATATATAGATCAAATATCTATGTATTAATGAATGATAAACTCGCAACAAACATAATGACAACTATGTAAAATTATTCCATCAACCGATCTATTTTCATCATTCTTACAAAAAAAATTTAATTTTTATAAACTTTAAAAAATTTAAATTTAATTAATTTTAACTTAATTTAAAAAATTTTATAAACTTTTTTTTATTAATTTATTCATAAACAAGCAATACAATTTTTTTTAAAAAAAAAACTAAAATTAATTAATTAAATTTAATTAATGAATTAATATTTGAAAAAACTGTATTAACATCGAGTGTCATTCACTAAAAGTTTAAAAAAAATGTATTTGAACTTGAGTGGATGAATAAAAAGTATTTTATTAACGATTTAATATTTGAACAAGATATATATGGGGAGAGTGTGAGCTAATAGAAGGTATTGAAAAATAACATCAAATAATTTACAAATTTCGATCAAATATCCTCATATGTGTCCAACTTTTATCCTGTTTTCTGTGGAAATTCTAAGTATTTTTTATAAATTATGAAAACAGTTTTAAAAGTATGAAATCATAAAGGCAAATAAGAAAACAATGTAGATACAATGATGAGAACATTTTCTGTTCCATGAAAACATATTCTTTACAGGATATTTATAGAACAAAACACTTCAATCACTTTTTCATACTTTTTTTGAAATATCTATTTCTGAAATAAATCCTTCGAAATGTGTACAATGTTTCTATGGAATTCTTTTGAAGAAACAAACACTTTACAGAATTCCATCTTCCATAGATAAAAGAAAACAAGAACAAAACAGGTCTGATCGAACTGAAAAATGAATGAAAACAAATGCAAGGTGTCATGGAGAGCTATTGCCCAGGCGATATCTCAGGAAATATTAGGGTTATCCTTCATATTTTGTGTGCATGGGTATTATTATAAGAAATGCTGAAGAGCTACGTGATAAGAAAAACTTTGAAAACTTTATTCCACCTTCAAGAAGGTCAACGCCTGTTTATTTTGTTTTTAATACGATATATTGAGAAATAAAATAATAAAACCAATACATCAAATGAATATCAACTTTTGATTGTTAGTATAGAATTGAAGTTTATAAGAATTTGAATAATTTTTTTTTATTTTCAAATTAATTAATGTATCGCTAGAAAGATAATTTTTTTTTATTAATAATTGTTATTCATTAATTAATAAATCACATTATCGTACAGCATAATAAGATCTCATCTCCGATACAGTTCGTCTAATATATATATATACACTCAAGAGTCAAAACATTATGACCACCTGTCAATAACGAGTTGGCCCACCTTTGACGCGCAACACAGCTTCAACTCGCCTTGGCATGGATTAATACCACTACTTAATACCAGTTAAATACCACTTCCACCTGATCACGTGCCTTCCACGTCATCCAGGCGAGTTCATTGCAAAATGTAAGGGGTGGTTATAATGTTTTGGCTCTTCAGTGTATATATCTATATATATATAATCTTCTTTATTCATATGATTCTTCACAGCCCCCTGATGGGCCAAGTCCATCTGCCTACTGGTAGATTTCTAGACAGGAGATATTTTTCATTTTAAGGGGTATGGTTTTCAGCCCTACGTCCAATGCTCAACAGTCATATTAGACCGGGGACAGAATGGCCGAGTGTCTAGTGCTTGGTGCCACACGTTTCCAGTTCAAGGGCCGTCGGTACCATGGATGTTTATAGTGGTTCAGAATCCACTTAAGCTGTATCCATCTTAAGCTTCGGAACCACCCCGGTCTCCTATGACAGTAGAGCGTCACAGAGCCCAATCAGACCTCTCACCCACATCATTCCCAATTGTAAATGGGCAACTCATCTTTATGCACAGTGATATGGTGTGGTGTAGTTGTAGTAATCATATTAGACCGGGACCTACGGCTTAAAGTGGATTCTGAGAACATACAAACGTACGTGACTCGAACCCGAAACATGTGATACCGAACTCTAGTTACTCGACCATATATAATTCCTAGATTATAATTAAATATAGATTTTATAATTAAAAATTACTTCAATAGTTTACCAAAAAAATGATTTTATTTTTAATAATTCAAATAAACAACGGTTATTAATATCAGTTGGCAAGAAATTTAGTGATATACATGGCGAATGTTCTACAAACGACAAAGGAGTTTAGCGCGAGGCGACTGCTAAAAAAAATCAAAATCTGTTTGAGAAAGTTCTAAGTTAATAGAGAGTTTTTGCATACCGTACGTTAGTTACCGTAGGACGTCCGTTAGCTTTTTCTCCCTAGCGCGCATGCTCATAGGAAACTGAGCATGCGCGCTAGGGAGAAAAAGCTAACGGACGTCCTACGGTAACTAACGTACGGTATGCAAAAACTCTCTATTCAGTGAAGAGGGTCGCCCAGTGGCGAGGGCCGAGATGAACTTCATCAACGTTAGAGAAACTTCTGGGGATTTATTATTATTATTATCTTCTGTAAAGCGTAATGAATTTAATTTTCTAGTCTTGCTTAATAAAATGCCAACGATAAAGTTTCTTTAATAACAATGGCTACTTAGTCACTTCAAATTAGGAGACCATAGACTTAAAAATGGTGTCTCCTTTTGAAAATGGAAATGAAGGGTTTAAGCTGCTTCCAAGCTTATAACAAAATATTTATTTTAAGCTTCGGCTTGTGTTCGAAATAAAATCTTCAGTGCAGGTGTGTATGGGTTCTGTCTAAACATTGTGCCACCTGGCTTTACTGGAAGCGTTTGATCCAGCTGCTACCAAATTTTTTCTGAGTTGCAGCTGAAATTTCCATTTCGGAATTTATTTCAGCTTGTTTATGTAGTTTATGCTATTTGACTGCTCATTTTAAAGTGTTTGGGAAGGAACATAAGTTCGAATCTGCTGGCGACATTATTGAAGTCGGCTTTCTGAAAAGATGGCGAAATGTCCGCTGAAACAGCTAGGAGACTTAGGAGACTCGAAGGTGCTTATGATGTTTAAAGCATCTATCAAAATCAGATGGCCTCTTGGGAGCCTTCAGGGAAAATGCAGAGCAGTTACTCTTAAAAGTCCCCTCGGAATGTACTGCCCTCCCTCTACATTAGACGGTGGGATGTTTATGGTATGCATAAGTAGAACCGATGTCCACTTTCTATCTGGTAGAGGGCTACATAGATCTAGATACACAACTTATGTATGAAGAGAATATATGTGAAGAGGGTTGTTCGTTGAAAATTGGGGTTTGATTTGTAACTCTACGGACATTTTGTGCGCACTTTAGGGTAATTAGATTGTAACCTATAGTTTAACGTGGATTCCGAACCACTCATGAATATCCATGCCACAGCCAGGATTCGACTCTGAAGTCTCTGGTACCAAAGGCCAGAGCGCTTGGCAATTGGCCATCATGCTGCTTGAAAATTGGGGTGAGGGCACAATTTCATCTACATCCTTCTCAAAATTGTAAAGAGGCATACCATCTCAATTCACAGTGATGTGTTGTAGGGTAGTCGAAGTGAGGTCTATAAAAGACTCTCATAGCAATAGTAGAGTAGTTGAGTTTCCGTTTGAAGCAATGATCTTGGATTTTTATATCTTTAATACCTTTGTTTTAATGCAAAAATGAAATAAAGAAATTTATAAATAAAAAATGCATAATACTTATATATTATGCAATAAATAATTATGAAATATATGAGCCTGATTAATGCAGCCAAATTCGTCGCCAACTGGACTATAATTTCAATCTTTGTACCATACGAAAGATTGAAAATATAGCATATGTTGAATTTTTTCGAAACAAAAAATTACACAAGCCAAATAAAATAAATAATTACTACATTAAATAATCTTAAAAACACTGATGAGCTAAAAATAAGCAATACTTCTTGCAATATACAGACCTTATTCTCCGAAACACAATTGTAAAAAATACAACAATGCTTTTTATTTTCCTACACAGGCCCAGAGCTATTGCTATATTGCTATTGTATATTGAATATTGCTATTTCTCCAAATCGTATACTTTTGAATCGAATAACTAAATTAATTAATTCTTAAAATCAAATAATTTCCTATAAATATTGTAATCAGTATTTGGTTTTAAACATGCAACTTCAAGGTTTAAAAATTGCATCAATTCTTGAATTCCCATGAATTCAGTTTATTTTAAATAATATAGCTATCGTACCTATCTAACTAAATTAAATAATTATAGCTAAGTCTAGTAGACTATGCAGACTTAAGTATATTTACTATCTAACTATTGTTAAGTCCTACACAAGAGGCTTTTGAACAATTCATAATTCAGTACAGTTGCTAAATATATTTCATATAAAATGAGGAGATACGAGTGAATTTTGCAGTTAAATACGCATATAAAACCGTAAAAGAAGAGCGAAGCCCATTTATGAAATTTAATGTTTTGCTTTTACGCCTACTCCTATTTTAACTTTCTTTGAGGGTTCATATGTTTGGATTTAAAAAATTATACTGTGAAAAAAAAATTGTTTTGTGTAATTGGTTTTAAGGTAGAAAAGCTTCTTATGGGTCTTTTTAATAAATGATATTATGATGTTAAAACAAAAACAGAATGATAAATGACACAGAAAAACAATCTTCTGTACAGGTTTTGGTATTTTTTTTCCGTACATAGAAAGAAAAAACACAATATCACTAGCAACATTTGATGGTACTGAAAATAACGAATGTAATCATTATATTATATAATTAATCATATTTTCCTTCATAAAAGTCTGATGTGGTAGATGACACGTTGGTTTTTCCAAACTACGGAAAGTGGCTCAAGACATGATAAACGATGTCGAAACTAATTTACAGCTTCTATGTATATGTCGTGTATAGATAAATCCATAGGGCGGGAAGTTCTTACATTGGGGGTAAAAAAGAGTGGATACAAATCATTATGATGCTATCCTTGAGTTATATTGCACACCCTACAGGTTACAGTTATAATTAACAATCTTATTGCACACTCTTTCGTGGTGTGCACCTACATGCCACAGAAGGAAAGGGGATGCAGTTTCCATGTACAGCTTTCATGTCTATGTCGTGGATGGCGGTATAAATTCATAGGGCGGTAAGGTTTTTTTGTTGCTCGTGAAGAAGAGTGGATATAAATCATTGTGATGATATCTTAAAGTGTGTTGGGTTCAAAAATTGCAGTAGAAAAATGAGTACAGTTAGCAAACCCCCCTCCTCCCCCGTGGTATGTATGCATCCTGAGTGAAGTTGAATGTGTTACATACCTAACGTCCTAATGGCGAATAAATTATGTCAAGATACCAGGATTTATAGAAATTAAGAATTTATTATTTGTTTTAAAAAAATGTTTCTATTTTTTCATAGTAAAATTTAAGAATCGAATTGAGTTTTCAAAAATTATATATATCTTCAATAATGGTATCTAATGTTCACAAAATGTTTTTAAAAATATGTAGACGTTAAATGTTTTCCACAGTAATAACTTTTTGTAGATCAAGGTTTATTAAAAAATTGGATCAAAAATCAAGGTTTGTTATTGTTTTTCATAAATGTTTCTATTTTTTCAATGTATAACTTACGTTTTTATTTAATGATTCAAGAATCCTGTACCTTCGAAAATGTTTAATGTTCACAAAATTTTTTTTTAAATATGTAGACGTTAAATTTTTTACAGTATTAAAATTCTTGCACAATAAAAATAAACTAGCTTCCTAAATTTTCACTTTAAATTTAACCCCTTTATTAATTTAATCTTCCTTTTAAAAAAATCACGTTTTCTATATTAAAATATATATATATATATATATATATAAAATAAAATAAACATTTGACAAAATTGTTTAACATATAGGCAAAATGAAAAGTAATAAAATATAAATTATTGAAGCAACAAATATAAATTTAAAAAAAATCATTTATATTATTATTATTAAATTAATTTAACAATTGTTTTAATTTTGTAGCTATACAATTCCAAAACAAAAATTGATCGAAACGTAAACAAATCAATTTTAAAAAAAAGCTTGATTAGATAGAATACTACAAAATGTAGATTAATATTGCTTACAGGCACTTTAAAATGAGCTGTCAAATAGCATAAGCTGCATAAATAAACTGAAATAAATTCCGAAATGGAAATTTCAGATGTAACTCTGGAAAGATTTGGTAGCAGCTGGATCAAACGCTTCAGTAAAGCTAGGTGGCATAATATTTACACAGGACCAATTTACACCTGCACTGAAAATTCATTCGAATTCAAGGCAATTTCAACTTCGAACACAAGCCGAAGCTTAAAATAAATCCTTTGGAAAGCCTTTTGTAGCTTTAGCCTTTAATTTCCATTTTCAAAAGGCGACTCCATTTTTGAGCCTATGCAACCTAGTCACAAATTTGAAAGTGACTAACTCGCCATTATTATTAAAGCAACTTTACCGTTGGCATTTTACTAGGCAAGGCTAGAAAATTAAATTCATTACGCTTTAGAGAAGATAATAATAAAATTCACAAAAGTTTCTGATGAAGATTTGATATTAATTTTTAAAAAAAAGTAAAATAATAATAATAATAATGATGATAACAACGATATTATTATTATTATTATTATTAATAATAATAAAACTCACTAGAGTTTCTCTACCGTTGATGAAGTTTTGATTTTAATTTTTTTCGAAAAATTTCCAAGAAAATTAAGCAGTCACCGTTTCCATGGCAACCGGCAGCTGATTTGTGAAATCCGCATTCAAAATGCAAAAATGTATCGAATCGTAAACATATCAATTTAAAAAAAAGCTTAATTGGGTATAATATATCAAAACGCAGAATAATGTAGCTTACAGACACTTTAAAATCAGCAGTCAAATAGCATAAACTGCATAAATAAACTGAAATAAATTCCGAAATGGAAAATTCAGCTGAAAAGATTTGGTGGCAGTTGGATCAAACATTTCCAGTAAAGCCAGATGGGCATAATGTTTACACAGAACCTATCCACACCTGCGCTGAAAATTCATTCTAATTCAAGGCAATTTCTATCTCGAATACAATCCAAAGTTTAAAATAAATCCGGTACTTACGTATTAACGCTACCTGAGCTACAGTTGCGCCAATAAAGAGCAATCTTGTTGTTCGCACGCGCACGCAGTTATCTTTTGAACGCCAATCGCAGCTACAGATTTGGCAGTTTTTAAGTGGGCCAATCTACACTTAAAATTTTTGTTCCAAATAATAAAATATATAAAACACTTAATTTAAAATCAAAACGCTTTCAAAATTCAAAACACTTTATTTAAACACAAAGCAGTCAAACAGATTTCAGTGGAAAACAGGCATTTTCGTAGCACTAAAAAATGGTGTCAAAAATCAGCAAATCTGTAACTGTTAAATTGGCGCCACTTAAAAACCGCCAAATCTGTAGCTAAGGTAGCGTTAATACCTAAGTAACATAAATCCTTTGGTATAAGTCTGGAATGCATCTTTAACCCTTCATTTCCATTTTCAAAAGGAGACTCCATTTTTTAGCCTATGCAACCTATTCACTAATTTGAAAGTGAATAGGTCGCCATTGTTATTAAAGCAACTTTATCTTTAGTATTCTATTGCACAAGGCCAGAAAATTAAGTTCATTACAGTTTTGAGAAGATAATAATAATAATAATAAAAATAATAAATTCCCAGAAGTTTTTCCACATTCTCCAAGTTCCAAGAACGTTCTCAAAAAGAATTTTTGTTTTCTAACAGTTACTTCGCGCTAAACTCTTTGTCGTTTGTAGACTTTTCGCCTTATTCTCATCATCATTGGCTCAACAGCCCAGTGTGGGTCAAGGCCGTCTAACTACTGGTAGATTTCGAGATGAGAGATGTTTTTCTTTTTACGGGGTAGGGTTGTCAGCTCTACGCCCAACGATCAACAGTCATATGAGACCGAGACCGAGACCTAGACCTAGGCTTAAAATGGATTCCGAACCCCTACAAACCTCCATGGCACTGACGGGACTCGAATCTGAAACCTGTGGTACAGAGAGCCAGAGCGCTAGCCACTCGGCCATTCAGGCTCCACTTTCGCCTTATATATCCCTAAATTAATTAATAAAAATTTCATTCATTAAAAATCCAAAATTCCATATTAAAAATGAAATCATTTTTACTTAGTAAATTGAATAAAGTAATTTATAATTCTAAAATTTATATTAATTATATTGTTTATATTCATTATATATATATGGCCGAGTAACCAGCACTCGGTTCCCCGGGTTTAGGGTTCCGGCGGTGCCATGGATGTTTGTAGTGGTTCGGAATCCACTTTAAATCGTATATCCCGGTCTAATATGACTGTAGAGCATTAATCGTCGGGCTGATAACCCCACCTCGGAGAAAGCAAAACTTCTGGAAATCTGCCAGTAGGCAGACGGCCTTACTGTAACTGCACTTGGCTGTTGTGCCACTGATGATGATGATGATATATATATATATATATGGTCAAATGACTAGCTATCAGCACCACTGGTTTCGGGTTCGAGTCATGGATGTTTTTAGTGGTTCGGAATCCACTTTAACGTAGGTCCCGTTCTAATATAACTGTAGAGAGTTGGCGTATGGCTCACAACCCTACCCCGTAAAAAGAAAAACACGTGCCTTGGAATCTGCCAATAGGCAGACGGTCTTGGCCCACCATGAGGCTGATGCGGAAATGGAAAAGAATATATATATATATGTATATATATATATATTTAAAATAAATTTGATGTAACCCAGGAACGCAGTTTTAACCCTTCATTTCCATTTTCGAAAGGAGATGCCATTTTTAAGCCTATGCAACCTAGTCACTAATTTGAAAGCGACTAGGTCGCCATTATTATTAAAACCCCTTTATCGTTTCGCATTTTATTACGCAAGGCTAGAAAATTAAATTCATTACACATTAGAGAAGATGATAATAATAATAATAATAACGATAAAATAAAAAAATCCCCAGAAATTTTCCCTAACGTTGATGAAGTTTTGATTTAGGATACTTCCACCATTTCGTCCAAAGTCGAAAAATTTCCAAGAAAATTAAGCAGTCATCGTTTCCATGGCAACCGACAGCTGATTTGTGAAATCCGCATTTTCCCCGATCTCTTCCCCCCGTGGGAAAACGCCTTGCTGCCAGATCACGGGAACAAAATTGAATCCCTGCTATACTTTTTCGACACGGCGAGGGATTTGAAATGAAGAGATCTCATCCCCCCCTGTTTCTTTCGGATGATTAAATATATCCGTTTCGCAGGCAGGGTAAATGTGTATTGATGGTTCAAGGTATTGAATGTAATGGAATTCGATAGACAATTTATCTCTGGTATTGCCTACGACGTAGACAGTAAAGCTTGCGATGAGCGTTTCCAATACAGAATAGATGGCTTCTTTTGTCTTTAAATGCCGTTAAGTACAAGAAAGCTTGCTTTCTAATAATATATTTTATGGCAATCGTTTTATGGAGTAATACTCGTAACAATGATATATTATAGAAAACGGACTAAGAAATTATTTAAATCAAGCAAATGCGAAGAACTTTTTATTTTCTTTGAATATATACAAATACAAATCAAATTCTGCTGCACTATAGATGATTTCAGGAGTATAAATTGCTTCTTGTTGAGCATTCCAATTCATCATTCTTGTTGAGCATTCTGAAAACTATTTTAGGCATTTTGATGAAATTAATAAAAATAGTGTCTCAAAAAATAATAATTAAGTTATCCGAAAATACAATTTGCAGCTGAATCTGTATAGTTCGTGGTAGATGACAGCTTAATTAATAGACAAACAGGGACTATATTAACTTTTTATTGTGAATTCCCTTGCTTCTTGTACTGAGTTGATATTCTTAGAATGTCTTGAGTAGATTCTGGTTCATGTATTGACTGTAGCTACTAAACTTTGGTATATACTTGAGGTTATTATCAATAATTACTCTTTAGCCTAACTAGTGCACAAGATGACCGTAGAGCGTCAAACCAAACCAAACCAAACCAAATCATTAATTGCGATAGTTAATATATTTTTAATTGGCAGTAATTGAGACAGTTAATATACAACAAGTAAATACCAAATGTTACCAACAAGCAAATAAATACCAAATAAATGTTTATACTGTAGTTATATGCAATAATTGAGATGTATGCGGTGCAAAAAAATAGTTTATATTAATATTCAACAAATAAATATCAAATGTTGTTACTAACAAATAAATGTTGGCTTGACTTGTGGTTATTGTCAATAATTAAAATAGTTAATATACTTGTGATTATTGAACGTTGGTATTCAATTGTTAAAATCTAGCTACCTTCTTATAATATAGCGAGCACCGTTAGCTTACTTTATGATTTAAGAAACAAGCTAAATTATCAGATAAGTCTAATAACAAAATGCAACTGATTTGCGGTAATGTTAAATTAATTAAATTAATGATATTAAAAAAAATATTTATTGTTTAATTTATTGTGTGTGAAAGAGTCATTTTAACTTTTATTTGCATTTATTTACCCATAAAAAAGATAATTAATACACAGGACTAAATAATGCACGTTTTTTCCCCTAAAATTAACGCAATACCTATAGGAGAGAAATAAATGCAAAACAACATTAAACCAAAGATCTTTTAGAAGAGTTAATATTTATCACCACTTTCCCCAAATATCTCAATTCTCAGCTCAAATGAACATCCTTAATGTACCCGGCGCATTCCCATAGCGGCATTATCCTTTAGTAATTAATATAAACAGTTGCAGTTACAGGCAACCTGCTTATGCTCTCGAGACCTCTTGCAATATTTCAGAACGACGCCGTGTTGCCATTAGGCGAGGGGGAAATAAGTGCTCTCTCAAATCAAGATGAATACCGAAAAGAGGAATTTGTCAGACTAGAGCTCTGCTAAAAATAGAAGTTCGGTTCCGCAGCCCTTTCTCCTCTAAATAAGGAAAGGTAGGGTATTGAGAATTGGGATGAAAAAGTATGAATAAAAATGAGTTGGGAAATATGTACATATTTTTGCACTTTATTTTTCTCCACATTTGCGGTTTTCGGTGCATTTGAAGAACGTATTTTTGTTCTTTATTGATCAGTATTTTTCCATCTAAGGTGGTTTGGGAATCATTTTTATGGATGCTGAAAGGTAAAAATGCAGGCTGAAGTTAATATTTAAAATGATCAGTTTCTTACCAATGGCTAAAAGGAGATGCTTTAGGAATTTAACAAAGAGATGGTAAAATTATAGGTTCCAATACAGTTGATATGCAATTAAAAGCTCTATACGCCGCGTGATAATTATGTTATTTTATTACACCAATGTAAAGCCTGCAAATTTTTTTTTCCAATCACTATTTTAATCAATAATTTCTACGTTTTAAAAATTATTTAACAGATTTTATAGTTTTTAATGCATTTTAACAGGTTATATAGTAATGCATCTTTTACTTAATTCTTCTTTTGGAGTTTTTAGGAAGTTAATATACACTGGTGTCCGAAAGTTCATAAATCGTAAAATGCGAAAAACTTGGAGTAAATATTCCTAAAATTATTCCAAATTTCTTGTGGATTTTAATTGGGTAAAGAAGAAACATTGGGTTTATGCAAAACTTTTCAGTCGACTACGTCCTGCGCGAAACACCTGCGCATGTCGGAACGCAGAGAAACCGATTCAAGCAGCATAGGTAGTTCAGACAAGTTCCGTGCAACTGCTGTGCGAAGGAACGTTGTTAACCATCAAACAAGGTGAATGATGGCACAAAGACGCCAATTCGACGTGTTTGCGAAAGGAAGAATCGTTGGAATGCTGGAATCCGGACGATCACAAACCGAAGTGTCTCGAATTTTGAATGTGGACCTCAAGACTGTGGCAGAGGTTTCAAAGAACGGGAGATGTTACCTGACAACCAATATCACGTCGACCAAGAATCACAACCCCTAGCCAAGACCGATATCTGGTAATAAGTGCGCGACGTCAGAGGGGCAGTACTGCCAGAGCACTGGGTTCAGCGCTCACTGTCGCCACAAGAATACGAATTTCGAGACAAACTGTTTACAGGAGACTCAATCATGCTGGCCTGTATGCCAGAAGACCAGCAGTTTGCATTCCCCTCACGTCTGCGCATAAACGCGCTCGTTTGAACTGGAGTTTGAAACATCAACATTGTAGTGTGGGAGAGTGGGCCAATGCGATGTTCAGTAACGAGTCCCGGTTTAGTCTGAGTAGTGATTCTCGTCGGGTAACGATATGGCGAGAACGTGGGACACGTTTTGAACCAAGAAACATAACGGAAAGACATAATTTTCCATCAAGGGGAGTAATGGTATGGGCAGGCATCATGATGGACGGCCGCATAGACCTCCATTTCTTTGACACGGGGTTTGTGACTGGTCAAAGATACAGAGACGAAGTTCTTGAGCCTTATGTTCGCTTGTTTCGAGGTGCTGTCGGTCCTGACTTCATATTCATGGATGATAATGCGCCATGTCACCGATCGGTGCTGGTTGATGACTTCCTTGAAACGGAAAACATCCAGCGCATGTCGTGGCCTGCGAACTCCCCTGATTTAAATCCTATCGAACATGTATGGGATATGCTCGGGAGACAAATTGCAGCCCTTTCGCACCCACCAAGCTCCGTTACAGGACTGAAGAGAGCTCTCCAAGAAGCTTGGAACCGTTTGAGCCCACAACTCATTCATCATCTCATAGCATGGTATGGTAAATCACTGTGCAGCGTGCCTGGCTGTCAGAGGTGACCACATGCCTTATTAAACTGCAGCATCAGTAATTTATTTAATGATTTCTTTCATTTTTCCTTTAAAGTGTGAACCCTTGCTATGCTCAGTTTTCTTTCAAACTGCTACTTTGGATAATAAAATTAATTATTATCGTTCCTTTGATTTGCTTTCTTATTTTATAATCATTTTACACTCGCATATCACGTTTCCCGCCATTCTGATTTATAGTTCCTTCTTTATTCACATAATTATCAATGATGCTTAACTTTTGGACACCAGTGTACTTGTTGGTATATACTAGTAACAATAATTGATAAATTTAATATACAACAAGTAAATAACAAATTTTATTACCAACATGTAAATATTAAACTAAAGTTGATATATACTTGTGGTTATTGGCAATAAGAGAGAGCTACTACACAACAAGTACTAAATAACAAACTTTGTTACCAACATATAAATACCAAATAAATATTGGTATATACTTATTATTGACAATAACTGAGATAGTTAATGTACTTGTGGCTATTGAACATTGGTATTTAATTGTTAAAATGCAGCTACCCTTTTATAACGTAGTCAGTATCATTATGTTACTTTATGATTTAAGGAACAATGTACATTATTAGATAACTCTAACACCAAAATACAACTAATTTGTGGCAATGTGAAATTAATTAAATTAATAATGTTAAAAAAAAAAGACTTTTGTACAAAATAAATTGAACCATAAGTGTCATTTTCTTTTTTATTTACATTTATTTACCCATAAACAAGACAATTAATACACAGGACTAAATAATGCCTGTTTTTTCCTCCTAAAATTAATGCAATGACTATAGGAGAGAAGTAAATGCAAAGGTGTAATTAAACCAAAGATCTTTTAGAAGAGTTAATATTTATCACCACTTTCACATAATATCGCAATACTCAGCTCAAATGAACATCTTTAATGTACCCGGGGCATTCCCATAGCGGCATTATCCCTCAGTAATTAATATAAACAGTTGCAGTTACAGGCAACCTGCTTATGCTCTCGAGACCTCTCGCAATATTTCAGAACGACGCGGTGTTGCCATTAGGTGAGGGGGAAATAAGTGCTCTCTCAAATCAAGATGAATTCCGGAAGAGAGGAATTTGTCAGACTAGAGCTCTGCTAAAAATAGAAGTTCAGTTCCGCAGCCCTTTCTCTACTACATAAGGAAAGGTAGGGACTGTGGATTGGGATGAAAAGTATGAATAAAAATGAGTTGGGAAATATGTACATATTTTTGCACTTTATTTTCCCACATTTGCGGTTTGAAGAACGCATTTTGTTCTTTATTGATCAGTATTTTTTGCTTAAGATGGTTTGGGAATCATTTTTATGGATGCTAAAAGATAAAATATATGCTAAGGTAAAAATTTAAAATAAGTTTCTTAAAAATGGCTAAAAAGGAGATGCCTTAGGAATTCAGCAAAGAGAAAATACAGTTATTAGTTGATATGTAATTAAAATATATATAAACTGTGTGTTAATTATATTATTCTATCACACTAATAGTAAGCTTGTAAATTTTATTTTCCAATCACTATTATAATCAATAGTATTTGTTTTTAAAATTATTTAACAGGTTTTATAATTTTTAATACATTTTAATATATTTTATACTAATGCACCTTTTTTTTTAATTCTTCATTTGTGTTTTTAGATGGTTAATATACTTGTTATTATACTGGTATATACTTGTTATTGATAATAATTGAAAAATTTAATATACAAGTAAATACCAAATAAATGTTTGTATATTCTTTTGGTTACTGAATGTTGGTATTTACTTGTTAAAATCTAACTACCTTCTTATAATATAGTCAGTAACATGAGCTTATTTTATGATTAAAGAAACAATATAGATTATTATATATGTCTAATAACAAAATTGAACTTATTTGTGGCAATGTGACATTAATTAAATTAAAAAAGAGATTGAAAAATAAATAAATTGAACAAAATAAATTGAAAAATACGAGCAAATTTTCTTTTTTATTTGCATTTATTTACCCATAAACAAGATAATTAATACACAGGACTACATAATGCACGTCTTTTTTTCAATAAAATTAAAGCAATATCCATAGGAGAGAAATAAATGTAAAAGTGTTATTAAACCAAAGATCTTTTAGAAGAGTTAATATTTATCACCACTTTCACATAATATTGCAATCCTCAGCTCAAATGAACATTTCTAATGCACCCGGGGCATTCCCACAGCGGCATTATTACTCCACTAAATAAGGAAAGGTAGGGCACTGAGAATTGGGATGAAAAGTATGAATAAAAATGAGTTGGGAAATATGTACATATTTTTGCACTTTATTTTTCCAAACATTTGCGGTTTTCGGTGCATCTGAAGAACGCATTTTATTCTTTGATCAGTATTTTTCACATAAGGTGGTTTGGGAATTATTTTTATTGATGCTAAAAAGGAAATATGCAGGCTAAAGTTAATATTTAAAATGGACAGTTTCTTAAAAATTGGCTAAAAAAATTGTCTTAAGAATTTAGCAAAGAGAAGAGAAAATTATTAAGTGATATGTATTTGAAATTTATATAAACTGTGCAATAATTATATTATTTTAACACACCTATAGAAAGCTTGTAAATTTTATTTCCCAATCAGAATTATAATCAATAGTATCTGCTTTTTAAACTCATTTAACGGATTTTAGATTTTTTAATACATTTTAACAGATTTTATAATAATGCACCTTTTATTCCATTATTCGTTTGCTATTTTTTCCAATTGAAAAAAATATTATTTATTGATAACTCTTCCCTCGCATAATACGCTGCAGCCAAATATTTTGATTCCACAACATTTACATTTTTTTTAATCGTAATCGTTTTAAAAATGTGCTCCTTTAAATTTTTGTATACTTACAATTATCCTTAAATTCATCACTAAAAAAGATTCTTATCATTGCTGCATCATATTGATATATCACAGCAGATGTAGCAATTCTATTTTTTTAAACAATAATTTTAATATAAATGCAATAAATTGAATATCGATATAAATAAATATAAATAAATGCAATAATCGATTTAAATAAATGCATTAAATTGCAATACTATATTCGATCATATTAAACTGTAATTTCTTGTATTTTCTAATTTCATGATTATTTTTATGAAGCAAGAAATGTTGATATATTTTATCATGTAATTTTCATGTCATTTTCTATTTCATACAATAAAATCTCTCTCGGCAATAACTCCTAAACGTTTTCATTTTAACCCTAAAAACAGCATTATTAATTTCAATAATATTCTGAAGTTTTATTGATATCACATTAAAAAAAATCAATAAATAAGAAAATAAAATGTTACTTAAATGAAAGAAAACAAGTTTGCAAATCAGAAAATAAATCGGTAATAATATTGCCAGATGACAGAACCTTGCATCAAGTGGAAAGAAACCAATTCAAAAGCAGTACAAGTACAAATAAAATCCAGGAACTATATTTGTGTAGTTCTCGAATTTTCCCATTCCAAGCGATAGTTTTCCACTTAGTTGAATCTAAGCGGTTCCGGCGAGTTGACATTTTCTGCAATTTCCTTTTTTCATTTCATTTTATTTTATTTTATTCGTATAACTCGGTATGAAATTATCTCAGTAATACAAAACATTTTTGCATCGCTGCTCACCATGGCAGCAGTGTGGGTCGGTTTTTCCCCGAAAAAGTATAAAAAAAAAAAAATTCTATCTTCAACCGTAGCTGATATTCAATCAAGGTATTTACCGAAGCGAAATTTAAGCTTCAGATAAGAAGCAAGCTATAGGCAGTATTATCTCCCTATATGGGTGGATTGGCTGGGTGTCAAAAATCCCTACGAAGAAAAAAATAGAAAAGAAAAAGAAACAAAAGAAATCGATATCAAGTTTTTAAAAAATATATATCTAACGTTTTATTTTGAAGAAAAGAAATCTATTCAACATAAATTTATTTTGTTAAGATATATTTTCAACCATCAAGTTATTTTCCACTTCGAATAAAATAAATTGATAAATAAATATGGGAAAGATTCTTTACCAAAATGAAAAACTTTTTTTTTTATTTCGTAGATGTATATCGGAGTTGAATTGAAAACACTCATTTCTTAAAAAAATAAACAAACCGGAATCACTGAAAAATGACAGCTGAAATAAAAGATTTTTTGGTGATGAATCATATTAAACTGTATTCTATCCGATCATATTAAACCGTATTCTATCCGATCATATTAAACCGGTTTCTATCCGATCATATTAAATTGTATTCTATTTGGTCATATTAAGCTGTATTCAGTCATATTAAGCTGTATTCGGTCATATTAAACTTTCTATTCGATCATATTAAACTGTAATTCCTTATATTTTCTAGTTTCATCATTATTTTTATAAATCAAGAAATGTTTATGTATTTTACCATATAATACCACTGCTTTTTACTTCATACAATAAAATCTTTTCTTTTACATTTTGACAATATCTCCTAAGCGTTTTCCTTTTCATCCTAAAAAGCTTTATTATTTCAAATAATATTCTGAATTTGTATTTATATCACATTAAAAAAGCCCCTATAAATAAGAAAAACCTTATTTAAATGAAATACAACAACTTTATAAATCAGAAAAGAAATAGGTAATAGTATTGCCAGATGACAGAACCTTTCATCAAGTGGAAAGAAACCAATTCAAAAACAGTAGAAGTACAAATAAAATCCAGGAACTATATTTGTGTAGTTCTCGAATATTCCCATTTCTGGCGATAGTTTTCCACTTAGTTGAATCTAAGCGGTTCCGGCGAGTTGACATTTTCTGCAGTTTCCTTTTTTTTTTTTTTTTTCACTTTATTCGTATAACTTGGTATGAAATTATCTCAGTAATACAAAACATTTTTGCATGGCTGCTCACCATGACAGCAGTGTGGGTCGTTTTTTCCACGAAAAAGTATTAAAAAAAAATTCTATCTTCAACCGTAGCTGATATTCAATCAAGGTATTTACCGAAGCGAACGTTAAGCTTTAGATAAGAAACAAGCTATAGGCAGTAGTATCTCTGTATATGGGTGACTTGGCTGGATGTCAAAAATCCCCACAAAGAAAAAGAAGAAATAAAAAAGAAACAAAAGAAATCAATATGAAGCTTTTTAAAAAAAAATTTCTAACGTTTTAGTTTGGAAAAAGAAATCTGTTCAACATAAATTTATTTTGTTAGGATATATTTTCAACCATCAAGTTATTATTCCACTTCGAATAAAATAAATTGCTAAGTAAATATGGGACAGATTCTTTATCAAAATGAAAAACTTTATTTATTTATTTTTTTTCAGATGTATATCGGAGATGAGTTGAAAACCTTCATCTCTTAAAACAAATAAACAAACCAGAATCATTGAAATATGACAGCTGAAATAACACGATTTTTTGGTATCGAACTAGGTTGTCGTTGCAAACAAAATTTTTAAAGAAGGAAAACAAAATCCACAAGCATTTAAATGAAAATATAATAAATAAATAAATAGATATATATATATATTACAAAATCGTAATTTTTTACGTTTTCAATTATTAATAACGAGTGATTTTTTCAGAATCATTGATAAATGACAAATGAATTAAAATATTTTTTTTTGGTAATGAATAAGGTTGTTATTTGCAAGCAAAGTTTTTAAAGAAGGCAACGATCATATATCATATAAATATTATTCGATCATATTAAAACTATATTCTATTCCATCATATTAATTGGTATTCTATTTGCTCATATTAAGCTGTATGCTATTTGATCATATTAAGTTGTATTCAGTCGTATCAAGCTGTATTCGGTCGTATTAAACTTTTTATTCGATAATATTAAACTTTCTATTCGATCATATTAAACTGTAATTTCTTAAATTTTCTAGCTTCATAATTATTTTCATGAATCAAGAAATGTTCAAGCATTTTACCATGTAATACGACCTTTTCTATTTCACGTAATAAAATCTCTCCTCTTACATTTTGGCAATATCTACTAAACGTTTTCCTTTCAAGCCTAAAAAGCATTATTTTAATTCCAATAATATTCTGAATTTTTATTGATACCACGTTAAAAATATCAATAAATAAGAAGATAAATGTTATTTAAATGAAAGAAAAGAACTTTTTAAATCAGAAAATAAATAGGTAATAGTATTACCAGATGACAAAATCCTGCATCAAGTGGAAAGAAACCAATTCAAAAGCAGTACAAGTACAAATAAAATCCAGAAACTATATTTGTGCAGTTCTCGAATTTTCCCATTCCAAGCGATAGTTTTCCACTTAGTTGAATCTAAGCGGTTCCGGCGAGTTGACATTTTCTGCAATTTCCTTTTTTTTTTCTTTGCCATCATTTTATTCGTATAACTTGGTATGAAATTATCTTAGTAATACAAAACATTTTTGCATCGCTGCTCACCATGGCAGCAGCGTGGGTCGTTTTTACCACGGAAAAGTATATAAAAAAAATTCTATCTTCAACCGTAGCTGATATTCAATCAAGGTATTTACCGAAGCGAAAGTTGAGCTTAGATAAGAAGCAAGCTATAGGCAGTATTATCTCCCTTATATGGGTGGGTTGGCTGGATGTCAAAAATCCCCACAAAGAAAAAAGAAAAAAAGAAACAAAAGAAATCGATATCAAGATTTAAAAAAAAAAATAAAAATATATCTAACGTTTTATTTTCGAAAAAGAAATCTGCTCAACATAAATTTATTTTGTTAAGATATATTTTAAACCATCAAGTTATTATTCTACTTCGAATAAAATAAATTGATAAATAAATATGGGTAAAGATTCTTTACCAAAATGAAAAACTTTTTTTTTCTGCAGATGTATTTTGGAGTTGAGTTGAAAACATTCATCACATAAAAAATAAACAAACAAAACAGAACCATTGAAAAATGACAACTGAAATAACAAAACAAGATTTTTGGTATTGAATTGTGTTGTCGTTTGCAAACAAAATTTTTAAAGAAGGAAAATAAAATGTACGAGCATTTAAATGAAAATATATAGATATATATATCTCACAAAAACGTAATTTTTTACGTTTTCAATTATTAATATTGTTAATTGGTTTTGTTGTTAATTGATATTGTTTATTGTTTATTGGCTTAATATTGTTAATCGTTAATTTCTTTTATTTCAGCAGTCATTTTTCAATAGTTTTTCCAGAATCATTGTACACTGACAGCTGAAATAACAATATATTGGGTATTGAATTTTATTATCGTTTGCAAACAAAATATTTAAAAAACGCAAACAAATTCGACACGCATTTAAATGAAAATATAATAAATACATATATAAAATACATATATATCACAAAAACGTAATTTTTTACGTTTTCAATTATTAACGTCATTAATTACGAATCAGAATAATATTAATTAATATTCTGATAATATTCTGAATTACATTCTGAATTATATTCTGATAATATTCTGAATTATATTCTGATAATATTCTGAATTATATTCTGATAATATTCTGAATTATATTCTGAATCAGAATATTATTCAGTAATATTATTCGTTATGAAATCCAGAATCATTGAAACATGACAGTTGAAATAAAAATTTTTTTGGTATTGAATTAAATTGTCGTTTGCAAGCAAAATTTTTAAAGAAGGAA
This sequence comes from Caerostris darwini, assembly GCA_021605075.1. Classification (NCBI taxonomy): domain Eukaryota; kingdom Metazoa; phylum Arthropoda; class Arachnida; order Araneae; family Araneidae; genus Caerostris; species Caerostris darwini. Next base: position 80,286 of record BPLQ01007675.1, on the reverse strand, counting down.
AACAAAATCTACGAGCCTTTAAATGAAAATATAATTATATATATATATATATATAACGTAATTTTTTACGTTTTCAATTACTAGTATTATTAATTTTTTAATGAATTTTCCAGAATCAATGAAAAATGGCAGCTGAAATAAAATAATTTTTGGTACTGAATAAGGCTGTCATTTGCAAACAAAATTTTTAAAGAAGGAAAACAAAATCTACGAGCATTTAAAGGAACATATTATGTATCACAAAACCGTAATTAAAAAAAAATATTATTTTAAATAAAAGAACATTTATAATAAAAGTTTTGCATTTCTCAAAATGGAGTAATAAATTTGTAAAAAGAAGAACTAATAACTAGAATAAATGCACTCTAACTAATGAACTCTCTACCATAACTAATGGTTAGAGAGAATTTTAAAAAGCAGGTAATATTATATAGCAACCCGCAATGCTTTCATAATCAAATGAAAATGGTACATAAATAATTCACGTGCGCTATTGTATTTCAAATATACTCAAATTCCAACTTGAAAGACATAAATTGAAATGTATGTTTAAATTAAAGAAAATATCGTTTAGTATCAAATATTTTAGAACATATTGAAATATTTAGAATATTTTATCTGAATAAATATAACGTTTCAATAAATTAAATTATTTATTTTTGAATAAATATACGAAATACAAAAGCTCATTTAACTATTAAATGAATGTAATAAATATAACCAACCAAATTCACATTTGGTGAATCATTTCAGAAAAAAGGTACTTTACGAAATATAGAAACACAAACAATGTTTCTATATTTCTTAACTATACGTTTTTCGTAAGTATAATTTGAACGACACGACTGAAGAGTTTTTGTTTAATAAAATAGTTCTGTGTCGGTTTTCATACTAGTTTAAGTCTGAATTATTTTTTTATACGAAGAAAAATATAAAAATCAATTATTCATACAATTTCTACAAAACCTGCAAAGGGTGGTTAGATGATGTTGTTACGTTGTTATATATATATATATATACACTGAAGAGCCAAAACATTATGACCACCCCTACATTTTGCAATGAACTCGCCTGGATGACGTGGAAGGCACGTGATCAGGTGGAAGTGGTATTTAACTGGTATTAATCCATGCCAAGGCGGGTTGAAGCTGTGTTGCGCGCCAAAGGTGGGCCAACTCGTTATTGACAGGTGGTCATAATGTTTTGGCTCTTGAGTGTATATATATATATATATATATATATATATATAGAGAGAGAGAGAGAGAGAGAGAGGTTATAATTATACTTCCTCCTGCGAACTGGTGAAAGCAGCCGTTGTGACGTTCATTTCGGGAGAAATGGTTAGTTTTCCTACAGGAAAACTGTATAGTTTGTTACTATACAGTTATTTTGTGTACACTTTAGCCTAATTAGGGACCTACAACTTAACGTGGATTCCGAAACTAACAAACATCCAGGCCACTGCCAAGATTCGAATCTGTAGCTTACAGTACCGAAGGCAGAGCGCTAGACAATAGGCCATCCGGCCGCAGTTGGTGTAAGAGTTTATTAGAGGTCGCGATTCTCATCTGGAGAGGAAGTATATTTCGCGCATCCTGCACGTATCCGAGTATCGGACTTCTTAAAATTAGAAGTGGAATTCTTACACAAATCTATAATTATATGCCTTTAACTTTGTTAAATATTGTCTGTCTCTAATTGTTTGTGTGTGCAAATAAAGCTTTGCCTCAAGTATCTCAACCCAACTACACCCCGCTGGAATCCAGTTGCATAACCTGCACGCTACACTATATACACTCAAGAGCCAAAACATTATGACCACCCCTACATTTTGCAATGAACTCTCTGGATAACGTGGAAGGCACGTGATCAGGTGGAAGTAGTATTTAACTGGTATTAATTGGTGGTATTAATCCATGCCAAGGCGGGTTGAAGCTGTGTTGCGCGCCAAAGGTGGGCCAACTCATTATTGATAGGTGGTCATAATGTTTTGGCTCTTGAGTGTATATATATATATATATACATATATATATATTTATATATATAATGCACAACAGGTTAATGGTAGGCCAAGGCCATCTGCTCGCTGGCAGATTTATAGACAGTAGTTGTTCTCTTTTTACAGGGTAGGGTTGTCAGCCCTACTACCAACGCTTTACAATCAAATGAGACTACTACTACTATTACTACTGCTACATTACACCACAGTGCCTAGAGCTGAGTTGCGTCTTTACAGTTCGGACGCTCTACGGTCATACGAGATCGGGACCTACCGCCTAAAGTGGATTCCGAACCACTACGAATATATATATATATTAAATGTGCAAGGTTTCAAGTCTGACTACTTTTTCTTTTTAATCAATATGAATTTTGCTAAAAATAGTTTAGTGAATCTTTGCGAAAATGCATAGCAACTTTATGCATTATCTTTTTTATCTGAAATATATTTCTAAAGGAATAATTTGTGTATTTATAAACATTTGACACTTGAGAATTACTAAAACACTAATGAAAACGAGCTATTATTTTCTAAATCTAATGTTCCATTTATTAAAATAGGCAATCGATAATTAATGATTACGACAAACATCTGAAATGTATATTATTTAAAAGCTAATATTTTATTTACAAAAAAAAAGTTAAAAATGTAGAGTGTAATCAATCATTTTGGATGCAATGTTAAGATTGATAAATTTTTATTTCACATCATTTTATGACTTAATTGATTCAAAATGGAGAACAGTAATTAAAAATAATGATAAAAATCATCATTAATCTCCAGTTTATGATTTCAAAACAGATTAAAAATGTCGAGATGATGTATAAAAAGATTCAAAACATCTCAAACCACGTAATTAAAGATTAAAGTAAAAAAAGCAATTTAATTCAGACCATTTCTGATAAAAATAAGTAAATATTTTCGAATTAAAAGCAAGAAAATGAAACTAATTCTCTGTCGATTTAATTTTGTTTTTCAATAGGATTAAAAATCAATCCGCATGTTCAAAGGCACGTTTTATTCGCAAATACAGTCATTATTAATTAAAAAAAATAAATAAAATATAATTTCGCATTATGGATAAAAGGATTAAATATTTCGCTAAAAAATACAATCAAAAATAATCACTAAGAATTAATTTTTAATTTTTAATATCAAATTCGGTAAATTTTTAATTGTTTATTTCGTGATTAGTTAGAATGTTCATAATCAATATCTTTTACTATACATTCGTCCTTTAAGCTTGGGATATTAATTAATGATAAACTTTTGAAACCTACAAAAAGTAAAGAATTGAATTTTAATTCAATCGTTAAATAATAATACTCAATGATTAATAAGTATTTGGTTAATACATATTTAAATAAAGTTACTAAGTACATATATATATATATATATATATATACTCGGTTAATAAGTATTTGATTAATACGTATTTAAATAAGGTTAATAAGTATATATATATCTGTATTTTTTTCTAATGCAGCTGGCAAAAAATTGTCTTTCATGCTTTAAGGCAAGCACTGCACCGACGTTACTCACTTAGGATGTGCCCAGGAGGTGCGTGAAGCTTGAAGATAAGCTACGGACGCGAAGTAACAATATCCTCGAAACGCTCAACGATCATGTTAGGCCGGGACCTACGGTTTAAAATGGATTCCGAAACAATACAAACATACATGGCACCGCCAGGAATCGAACCCGAAACCTGCGGTACCGAGCGCCAGAGCGCTGTCCATTCGGCCATTCAGGCCCCTTATTGAAAGCTAATGTTCCATTTATTAAAAACAAGCAATCGATAATTAAAAATTCAGACAGACATCAGAAATAAGTGTTATTTGAAAGCTAATATTTTATTTACAAAAAATTAAAATGTTAAAAATGTAGAGTTTAATCAATCATCCAATATTAAGATTGATAAATTTATATTTCACATCATTTTATGACTTAATTGATACAAAATGGAGAAAAGTAATTAAAAACTAATGATAAAAGTAATTAAAAACTAATGATAAAAATAATCATTAATCTTTAATTTATTATTTCAAAACAGATTAAAAATGTCGAGATGATGTATAAAAGGATTAAAAACATCTCAAACCACGTAATTAAAGATTAAAGTAAAAACGTAATTTAATTCAGATAAAAATAAGTAAATATTTTCAAATTAAAAGCAAGAAAATGAAACTAATTCTCTGTTGAATTAACTTTGTTTTTTAATAGGATTAAAAATCAATCCGCATGTTTTAAGGCAAGTCTTCTTCACAACTGTCATTATTAATAAAAAATAAATAAATAAATAAAATACAATTTCGCATTATTTATAAAAGGATTCAATATTCCACTAAGAATGTTGTTTTAATTTTTAACAACCATTTCGGTAGATTTTTTATTGTTTATTTCGTGATTAGTTAGAATGTTCATAATCAATACCCTTTACTAAATATTCGTCGTTTGAATTAATTCGTCGTTAAATGAATTAATGATGAACTTTTGAAACCCTCAAGGAATTAAAGAATTCAATTTTAATTGAATCCAGAAATATTAATACTCAATAGTTAATGCGAAGATTAATAAAAGTATTTGGTTAATACCGATTTAAATTAGGTTAATAAGTATATATATATATATATTCGTTAATAACTATTATCTAATTTTTGTACAGAACTCAGCAGCTTAAAAAGATGCATTTGAATTCTAGATGACGAACAAACATGATTTCAAATATTTGACATTATCAATTTGTTTTTAGAAACATTCAATTATTTTGTTATTAACTAATTTCATTATCTATAATATTTTGAAAGACATTTATGCTAGTGAGACCGAATAATTGCTATAAGTGGTTTTTAAAATAAAATGATTTCTGAAATTCATTCATAAGAACTAAAATGATTTTATTGCTTGCTTCGTTCATTGTATTTTTGCTTAATAGTGAGAAATATAACATTTTTGAATTTGATATTAGTCCTGATTAGGAAAAAAAATATGTGCCATGTAATAATAATGAATAATAAAGTCAAACGTTAAAATGTATGCTTTTGACTTCTTAACTAATTTTAAAAGATCAGTAGTCAACAAAATTACTTAACCGATTGATTCTTTTTTTGTTGGTAAGTAGAGAGTAACTTTGAAATTTACGCTCATAACTAGTTTTAAAAGATCAGCGGTCAGTTAAATTACTTTTTTTTGTTGATGTTAAATAGAGGGTAGAAATATAAATAAATAAAAAAAACTGTATAGCATAATTTAAAGAGAATTAATTGGATTGTTTTGGTATCTTAGTTATTTAAATAATTTGTTATTTAAATTGAAAATAAAAAAAGTGTAACATAATAAGAGCAATATTAATAAGGTTAAAAATAATAAGGGCAAACATCGAAATTTAAGCTAATTAACTAGTTTTAAAAGATAAGTGGTCAAAAAAATTATTTAACTAATTTATTTATTTATTTTTGTTATTAAGAGAGTTAAGAGATGAAATGAAAAAATATAATATAATAATAAATAAAAAATGAAATATATAAAGTATAATATAATAAGAGCAATATAATAAATATGATATAATAAGGGTAAAAAAAATAATAAGGGCAAACGTCGAAATGTATAGCATAATTTAAAAGGGTTATTATTATGGAGATTATTATTAAAGGATTATGTATATTATTGTGTTACTTATGTGCTATCTTAACTAGTTTTAAAAGATCAGTGGTCAACAATGTTATTTAACCGATTTATTTACTTATTGTTGTTGTTTACGTAGAGAGTTTAAAGATGAAATAAAAAAAATGTATAACATAAATTAAACAATGTATAACATTTAAACAATGTATAACATTTAAACAATGTAAAATATGTGTCAAACAAATTAAACAATGTAAAAAAATGTATAACATTTATCCATACATAGTCCATATTTTTAATGTTTTTGTAAACCAAATTGTAAAGTGATTTTGGATAGCCACAGAAGATACAAAAATAATTATTTTGCTTGTTTATCTAACAAATACTTCTTTCAAAACAGCAAACGTTAAAAAGACCTTTCAGTCGAATGTGCATATATATCATCATGATAAAGAAGAATTGATTTGGTATCTTGTTTACTCGAATACATTGCGGTTTAAATGAAAAATAAAAAATATGATTTAATTGGTAAATAAAAAAGTATAACATAAGTATGCGTAAGCATCCAAAATTTAATGATTCAACTGGAAAAAATATTTAATGTAAAGATAATGCATTCAAAATCAACAAGGGGCAATAACAGATGTAAATGAAATAGATCGTATTCAATGCACTATTTACACAAAAAATCGATTTTTCCCTTTATTCTATTTGTGCTTAATCCAAATCGAATGCGTTTTATGGCATCATTTATTCTATTCCACCCTACCAACGATATACAAACAGAAATACACAAAGGAAATACCTGCAAACGATTCTTAACACGCAATGGAATGAAAAGGGTGTTTACCGAACACGTTACGTAAACACTTTTCTCTCAATAGCTCTTCAAATATCAGACAACGAATAGCTGAATTTTCCATAAATCTCTTCATTCCAATAATAAATTGAAAAATATTTATAAAAAAATAATTGTCAAAAGATATTTTTTCATATATATGAATAATAAAATTAGCTTTGATTATTTTATAAAAACAAGTAATATAAAAAAAAAAAAAAAAAATTTCCTACTTTTTTTTCACTATATTGCGGAAAGTCCTTTATAAATAATTTTCATTCGTTTTTTTAAGTTTATCTGGCACCATCTATTGGTAGATATATGCAACTTAAATCTAAAAAAAACTAAAATTAATTAGTTTAATTTAATAATTGAATTAATATTTAAAAAAACTGTATTAACATCAAGTGTCATCCATTACAAGTTCGAAAAAAATGTATCTGAACTTGAGTAGAGGAATAAAAAGTATTTTATGAACGATTGGAAATTTGAACAAGATATATATAGGGAGAGTGTGAGCTAATAGAAGGAATTGAATAATATTTCACAAATATGTATGCAATCATTCATGATTACAATGATTTAAAAAATTACTGTTTTAAAACTGTTGCTGTTTTCGAAATGGCTATAAGGAGTTTTAAAATTATTATGCTTGTAGTGTGGGTATGTGGGTTTATAGTATAATCTAGTTACACTAAACGTACCATAGTACGTATAATATGTGTAACTAGGTGTGGTTGGGTTGAGATACTTGAGGCACAGGTTGGAGAACTCGCAGATTTATTCAAACACCACCCACATACATTTTGAGACATACACTATTTAACACATATAAAGACAGATAATTATAGATTCGTGGAAGGACTCCACTTTTAAGCCAAAAATCCGCTACTGCGTTACCGATTTGCGTGAGAAAGAGGGCAGTGAAATTGTGTTTCAGTTAAACTCATTGTATTTTCTAAATTTGCAATGCCGTGTAAATGCTTAATTCTACTAATAATTTCTATGTATGCGGAGTAGTGCAATTGAAGCCCCAAAATGTTCCATTAGTTAAAAAACAGCATACCGCATTTCGATACAAAATCGAAGCATTTTGAAAACAGCAACAGTTTTAAAAACAGTATATTTTTTTTAAACATTGTAATCATGAATGATTTCATACATATTTGTGAAATATTATATTTATTAAATAACCAAAGTTAATTTATTATTCTTTATTTGGAGGAATATCGTTTGGCAATAATTTTTTACAACTGTTTTCAATTTATTAATGGAATAGAAGGCATTTATGGAAAATCTAGCTATTCGTTGTCTGGATATTTGAAGAGCAAGTCCTGAAACTCATATATATATATATATATATATATATATATATATATATATATATATATACACACACTGAAGTGACAAAAGTCATGGGATAGCAATATGCAAATTTTCAGATGGCAGTAGCATCGCGTAGAACAGGTATAAATGCGCAGTACTTTAGCAGAGCTTTCATTTCTGTTAAAGTTATTCATGTGAAGAGGTTTTGACGTGATGATTACCGCACGACGGGAATTAACAGACTTTGAACGCGGAATGTTAACTGGAGCTAGACGCATGGGTCATGCCATTTCGGAAATCGTTAGGGAATTCAACATTCCCAGATCCAATGTGTCAAGAGTGTGCCGAGAGTATGAAATTTCAGGCATAACATACCACCATGGACAGCGCAGTGGTCGACCGCCTGCACTTAACGACCGAGACCGGCGACGTTTGCAAAGAGTCGTAAATTCTGACAGACAAGCAACACTGCGTCAAATAACCGCAGAAATCAATGTGGGACGTACAAGGGACTTGTCTGTTACAACTGTGCGGAGAAATTTTGCTTTCTTGGGCTATTCTAGCAGAAGACCGACTCGAGTGCCTTTACTGACAGAACGACATCGCTTGCAGCGACTCTCGTGGGCACGTGAGCATATCGGTTGGTCTCTAGATGAATGGAAAACCGGGGCCTGGTCCGATGAGTCACGATTTCAGTTGGTAAGAGCTGATGGTAGGGTTCGAGTGTGGCACAGACCCCACGAAGCCATGGACCCAAACTGTCAGCAAGGCACTGTTCAAGCTGGTGGTGGCTCCGTAATGGTGTGGGCTGTGTTTTCATGGCATGGACTTGGTCCTCTGGTGCGACTGGACCGAACATTGACTGGAAATGCTTATGTTCAGCTACTTGGAGATCACTTGCAGCCATTCATGGACTTCCTGTACCCAAACAACGACGGGATTTTTATGGATGACAATGCGCCATGTCACCGGGCCACAACTGTTCGCGATTGGTTTGAAGAACATTCTGGACAATTCCAACGAATGATCTGGCCACCTAGATCGCCCGACATGAATCCCATCGAGCATTTATGGGACATCATCGAGAGGTCTGTTCGTACCCAAAATCCTGCACCATCAACACTTTCACAATTATGGACGTCTATCGAGACAGCATGGCTCAATATTCCTGCAGAAGACTTCCAACGACTTGTTGAGTCCATGCCACGTCGAGTTGCTGCACTTTGCCGGGCGAAAGGAGGGCCGACACGATATTAAGAGGTATCCCATGACTTTTGTCACTTCAGTGTATATATATATATTAATGCTAGTCTCTCATGGTCCAACCTCTTCATGGAGGGATCACAAAGAAAAAAAAATAGTACCCAAATATACCATCTGCTATGCGACAAATTTCTCTTGGGGAAAGGTTTCCTATTCCGAAAACTCCAAATGAATTTTTCATTGATCCCGGGGAATATCCATTCAAATGATAATCTATAGTCTTTTACGTCTAGTGATGAATATATGATGCTATACCAACACTGAATAACCTTGTTAGAGGTCTAGAGCTGTCCAAGGATAACGAAGAGTTACTCACAACTAGAAGTACAGCTGCTTTTTACGTGAGTAGGACAGTAAAGCTACACCTTTGTACTATGTAAGAAAAAAACCAATGACATATTGAAAAACAAATAATAATTGACTATTCAAAATCCACCATAAATAGAAGGTTTAAAAAAATCCTACTACCATCCTTACACATAAAGTTTTTCTTAATGGAAAATTTTGTGAAAGCCATGGATAACAGTCTTTATTTTGATGATATACACACATTCGACTGAAAGGTCCTATTAACGTTTTGTTAAAATCGGTATTTGTTAGATAAATATGTAAAATAATTTTTTTGTATCTTCTGTAATTATTTAAAAAATGATAATGAGGAAAAATAATGACTTTTGTTTTCGTAAATGAATAATTCCAAAATCACTTTACAATTTGATTGCGAAAACATTAAAAAACGTACTATGTAGGGATAAATTGAAGATACTTATAAATATAATATTTGAAATTACACAATATTCTTTCATGAGGGATAACAATAACAACATTTGAAAATAAGAATATAATATTTCAAATATTGATTCTTGCAAAACCACTGAATCATATTATTTTTATGTATTATAATTAGCAAATATTCTTTGAGCATTATTATTATGTAATTACAAATATCATTAGAGAGAGAAACGAATTATATTTTCGTAATTACAAATATTATATTCATACGTATCTTCCATCTATCGATACACAGTCCATTTTTTAAATGTTTTTGAACCTAAATTGTAAAATGATTTCAGAATTACACATTTACGAAAACATGACTCATTATTTTTTCAAAAGCCATTTTTCAAACAACCACAAAAGATACAAACAGAATCATTTTACATATTTATCTAAAAAATACTGCTTTTAAAACGATAAAAGGACCTTTCAGACGATTTATGCATACATCATCAAGATAAAGAAGAATGCATATGGCAACATCGTTAACCAATCAAACAAAAGGAAACCCAAACAGCAATGCGTGCTTTTATTAATGAAGAAATATCGTCTGCGTAAGAATAGGTAATCATTAGTTTGCATTAAGGGGTTGCTGGGATATTGATACACCCCTCCTCCATCTTGAGATGTGTAAACAGAACGGGGGTGGTCGTCTGGGACAAAAAGGTAATTACGTCCTTCAACGCCCATTTTTTTTTCAAATCGAAATGAATGCTTAGTAATTACGGAGTTGAATGAAGTTCAAACAGTAACAGAAGGATTACGTGGACTTATTTTACAAAAGCAGTTTACTTTTCTGGAAGAGCATATGCAACTGCCAGAAAGATGAATAGGATTGCAGCAGATAGATCACGGGATAGCAGATGTTTAAAGTCTGATTCAGTCGTGAATTATTAAGTAATTAAATATGACAACAATTATGACGTGCAAAATACGATGAGACTGGCATACTGTACATAAATAAACAAATGTCATTGTGTCGCTAAAGTATTAATCTCACCATTACACGATAAATCCAAACGGAAAAGGTTTTGGCAAATAATGTAGTGAATGTCAACTGCATAATCGAAATGTAGGATTTGGGCATCAAATTTTAATTAAATGTACATGTTTGTGTTTATCTCTCATGGAAGGAGGGAAGAGGGGTGCAGCTTCTGTTTTTTGATGGAGCAACCGTAGGTAGAAGTCTGACTTCTGTTCCGTGTTGCTGAAGAAAGAGGGCAGTGCCTTACGGGAGGATATTTAGGGTGGGACTACCCAGCATTTGCATGTCGTATGGGAGAAAACAAGGAACAACACCCACCAAGTAGCACGATTAACGAGGCAAGATGCTGCAAATGATGATTCTGAGAAAATTATACGTAATAATAACTTTTCACGAATTTAATTATTTTCTTAATTACACCATAATTAGATAAACAACGATAAATAATTTCGCTAAATGCACTATAGTGAAAGTAGTGAAAAAAGAATAAAGTATTTCAAACATTGATTCTTTCAAAATACCCCAAATTAAATTATAACAAACTTTCAGAATACCAAACGAATTATGTTTGTGTAATTACACATATTATATTCATAAGTATTGTCCATTTATCCGTACATAGTCGATTTTTTTTTAATGTTTTTGAAAGCAAATTGTAAAGTGATTTTGGAGTTATTTATCTAACAAATACTGCTTTTAGAATACCAAACGATAAAAGAACCTTTCAGTCGAATGCGTATACGTCATCATGATAAAGAAGACACCGTTAACCAATCAAACAAAAGCAAACCCAAACAGCAATGCGTGCTTTTATTAATGAAGAAATATTGTCTGCGCAAGAACAGGTAATCATTAGTTTGCATTAAGGGGTTGCTAGGATATTGATACACCCCTGCCCCCTTCCCTTGTGAGATGTGTAAACAGAACGGGGGTGGTCGTTTGGGACAAAAAGGTAATTACCTCCTTCAACGCCCATTTTTTATTTTTTCAAATAAAAATTAATGCTTAGTAATTAGTAATTACTGAGATGAATGAAGTTCAAACAGTAACTGGAGGATTACGTGGACTTATTTTACGAAAGCAGTTTATTTTTCTGGAAGAGCATATACAACTACTAGAAAGATGAATAGGATTGAAACAGCAGATAGAATAGCAGATGTTTAAAGTCTGATTCAGTCGTAAATTATTAAGTAATTAAATATGACAATAACCATGACGTGCAAATAAGATGCGACTGGTAATACTGCGCCTAAATAAATAAATGTCATTGTGTCGCTAAAGTATTAATCTTGCCATTATATGATAAATGTAAACGGGAAAGGTTTGACAAGTAATTTAGTGTTTACTGTAAATGTCAACTGCATAATCAAAATGTAGGATTTGCACCTCAAATTTTAATTAAATGCACGTATTGTTGCTATAATTTAACAAAAAAATTATTAAAAAACAAAAACAAGTAATATAATAAGTTTAAATAACAGAAGAACTTACCCGTAGCAGACAATATCAAAATAATTATTCAGTACTTACCTAAAAAGAAAAGAAAAAAAAACATTCAATATTTATGCAAAATAATTACATAAATTAGCATACCTTTTTCATACATAAAGAGCATATACCATTGCGAAAGAATAAAAAAAAAAAATTTAATGGGAAAATTAGAACAACATGAATTATTATTACATACTATATACTAAGCAGTTTCCAAAATTAGCATATGCAAGATAAAATATTTTCTTTAAATGCAGCCTTTTTTTTAATTACTTATTATTTTATATACACATATATAACTGTACACATCAATTTCATGCCTTCTTCTCCTTCAATGGCGGCGATCGCCAATTGACTACGGTTCTGACCTTTGCTAACGCAGGCTTCAGGTTCGAATCCTGGCGGTGGCATGGATGTTTGCGAATGGTTTGGAATCCATGTTACACTGTAGGTCTACACTGTAGGTCCTGGTGTAATTATCACAAAAGTATACACAAAATGACAGTAGAGCGATACCCTAAGAGAATCTCCAATGGTACAACAGCCCCATAGAGCGATAAATTAAACCCCTACGATACGCAAATGTGCGTTAGTTCCCTCTAAAAGTCTTTTCGAAAGGCACTGCCTTCTTTCTTCACTGACACGGAGGCAAGCCAGACTTTTACATACGGGTGCTCCCTCACAACAAAAACTGCCCCCCCCTCTCCTTCCATGAGGAATACGCAACAACAACGAAAAAGATAAAAATATACAACAGACAAAAGTAAGGAAGCTATCTAAGAAACCATTAACATTTTTACGCATTCCATCACTAGATTTAGTTACAACAATATTTAAATTAATTAATTACATTAAACCATAAATTAACATTATAACATGATATTTTACAGACACGCAAACTTGATTATTTGAGCGTGAAATTCTAGCAACTTCTGACAAACAATGAAATAAAACTGAAGCATTTTTGGAACAGCATAATCACTTTCTCATATCTTCTTACGCGATATACAATTACGTTAAAACCGTCTTACTTCATCTAATTAGAGATATTATCCCTTTTCTAATTACAGCAACTTTCTCTAATAGCAACTTAAGACATATCTATTTCACATAGTCTCATTTAACTAACATAGCCATTAAACATCATTTAAATTTGTACCCATAAAATGAAATCTTTCTTCAAAGTTTTAAATTAAACAACACAAAAATAAATGGCAGGTTGTTATTTTGTGGTTGTTATGATGCACGTATGCGTAAAATCAAACTATACGAATAAAATCAGTTTTAAGAATACTTTTCATATAGAATAAAGAATAATACCAGATTAAATGGAACTTTCAATTATTACAGTCTATTTTAGAGCGATTGGGCCTGATGGCCGAGGGCTAGCGCTTTGGCACTCGGTACCACAGGTTTTGGGTTCAAATCCCGACGGTGACATGGATGTTTGTAGTGGTTCGGTATCCACTTTAAACCATAGGTCCCGGTTTCATAGGATCGTAGAGCGTTGCAAGGGGTACTGTTACTCGCGTTCGTAGCATATCTTCAAGCTACACGTGCCCCCTAGGTAGTGCTAAACGAGTAACGCCGCTTCAGCCCTTGTTTATGCAATAAAGATAACTAATTAAGTATTTGCCAGCTGCACCAGAAGAAAAAAATTTGCGTGATTCGTTTCTTTTAAAGTGTGACTAATTTAATCTTTTTAATGTCTAAATAATAAAATATTTCAAAAACATGATATCCTGATGCGAGGACATCCATAAAAAAATTAATGACAATATAAAGAATTGATGCGCGTTTCTACGAGATTTTCATGAAAACTTTATCATATCTTAAACTATAAACTTATCATGATCTGTTTAGAGAAAAAACTTTGGCATATTGTAGGAGTATAGCGTGCAGGTTGCACAACCAGATTGTAATTGGGTGTGGTTGAGTTGAGATACTTGAGTTACAGGTTGGGGAACTCACAGCTTTATTGTCACACGCACTAACACCCCACACGTACAATTAGTGGCAGACAATATTTAACACATCTAAAGACACATAATTATAGATTCGTGGAAGGATTCGACTTCGAAGCCGAAAACTCGATACTCCGCGCAGGATGCAAGAAATAGACTTCATCTCCGGGTGAGATTCTGTAGGCTAACTAACACGCAGAGCTGCATTAAATATATTTCCTGTTGGGATGAGAGACTATAAACTAAACATTTCTCAACGGAAGCGCGTGGGTGCACTGTACTTCCCCCCGGATGACAATCTCGAGCCGGACTGACTATTTCTCCTGAACGCCAAAGGGGCGGAGGCACTCTTTCTAGTGTGTAGGAGGAAGCACGGTTACAGGAGTTAAAAATATCGTGTATGTGTATATATATATATATATATATTGTAACGTATCGTATCGTATATATTACAGGAATTAATCGTTTCATATAATTTTTACAACTTGCATATGATAATTTAATTTTTACGTATTTTTATCGACACCACACACCTTCTGCCAATACAACATAAGTTCATATATGCTAATTATTGCAAATCAATGACTGACATCATCGATTTTGTATCATCGACATCTAAATAATTTTGAATAATACTGGCAAGGGAAGGCAGGATCCAAATACTGGCAAGGGAAGTCTAATCGAAAGTTTTTCTGCGTTTACGCTAGGCAATGAGCACTATAAATCCATAAGCCTGAAAATCCTTTTGTTGGGTTCAATCAATTGAATAAAGGATGCAATCAAGATGCAATCGAAATTACGATGACGTCAAGAAATCTATCCTCAACTGAAGCAATGGAAACATATATTCTACGTTATGTTTGTTTTAGACATCATTTTTTTTAAACTGTTTTTATGCTTCCTTATTCCTCATATCGTTTAAAAAAGTAATGCATCAAGATTGATTGATTCGAAAAACATTCTGTGACATTCTTCAGTTATAGCGATTTTAAATATCGATAATATCAACAAATTTATCCCCGATTAAAGCAATAGAGACATGCGTTCTACGATATGTCTGATTCCAACTTATGTTATAACAACATCATCTTAGACTTAAAATGTTTTCTAATATTTCAAATCGAACTTAAAGCAGTGTATTCTCATCAGCTGGAATGTTGCACAAGAATATCGATACAAAATTTTTTCACATTCTTCAGTTACAGCGATTTCAAAATTGCGATGACACTAAGAAATCCAACCTCGGACGAAACATTGACAACATATCTTCCAATATATATCCGATTCCTACTTATGTTTAAATGATAACATCTTCATTTTGAATTGTTTCATATTTAATTGTTCTTCAAAATCTAGTAAAAAAATATTTCATCTTGAGAATCATGAAATGAATATCACGAGTATTATGAGAATTCTATTATGGTTCCAGTTATGTAAAAAATCTTCAAAAATAACTTGTCATATTCTTCAAGTACAGCAATTTTTAACATAGGAATAATTGAAGTAAAGACCTTGTAAGTACTAAAAAGATAAACTCTAAATATAACTTTCTAAGTTACCAGCGTGACTTTTTAGACCATAGTCTTCCTATGAGGATCACTCACTGTTTTGTATTAGGCCTGAAATAATTAGACATTTATCCACTGGTATTCACAGTTACAGCTAAGCTATTCCTGGACTTCACTGCCCTGGGTACAACCACAGATATAATTAGAGAAGAGATTCCAGGGCTTTGAATTTCCTATTACAAACCAATTAGATTTATATAGCGGTTACTATAACATACATCGTTAACATAATCACTTTCGGGCTACTATAAACATAATTACTGTGTTACGGTTAATGTATTCTAATTAAGCCGTTGCCTAGCGACAATAAACCTAACCCATACAGTTACTACATTCCCATCTAAAGATGAACAAATAAGGCATTTAAAAACACATTTGGACATAAAATAAAATTAAGGTTTTTTTAATACTCCAGTTGGAAACTAGGAGAAAATTTACCGCGTGTAATTTTTTATTTTTATGAAGACACTGCATTTTTGCAGTTAAAAAGGGGAAAGTGATAATGATACTATAAAACGATATGAAATTCATAAACGGTAAATAAGATGTTAATTAGAATAACAACTTTCATAAGATGTAAGTAACTATAAGATGTAAATAACTATGTTTAGATATTACATAAAACAGAAAAAAAAAAAAAAAAAAAAAAAGATATTACTCTAACACAGATATTACTTTAAAAAAATGCTAAAGATTTTCTAAATATAATTAATTCTAAAGATATTCTAAATATAATTAATTCTACAGATATTCTAAATATAATTAATTCTACAGATATTCTAAATATAATTAATTCTGAAAATATTCTAAATATAATTAATTCTGAAAATATTCTAAATATAATTAATTCTACAGATATTCTAAACACAATTAATTCTACAGATATTCTAAATATTATTAATTCTACAGATATTCTAAATATTATTAATTCTACAGATATTCTAAATATTATTAATTCTACAAATATTCTAAATGTTATTAATTCTACAAATATTCTAAATGTTATTAATTCTACAAATATTCTAAATGTTATTAATTCTACAAATATTCTAAATGTTATTAATTCTACAAATATTCTAAATGTTATTAATTCTACAAATATTCTAAATGTTATTAGTTCTACAAATATTCTAAATGTTATTAATTCTACAAATATTCTAAATGTTATTAATTCTACAAATATTCTAAATGTTATTAATTCTACAAATATTCTAAATGTTATTAATTCTACAAATATTCTAAATGTTATTAATTCTACAAATATTCTAAATGTTATTAGTTCTACAAATATTCTAAATATAATTAATTTCTACAAATATTCTAAATATAATTAATTTCTACAAATATTCTAAATATAATTAATTCTACAGATATTCTAAATATAATTAATTTTAAATAAAATTAATTCTACATATATTCAAAACATAATTAATGCTAAATTAATTAATTCTAAATAAAAGTAATTCTACAGATATTCTAAATATTTTAATAATACTGAATATAATTAATTCTACAGATATTCTAAATATAATTAATTCTAGATAAAATTAATTCTAAAAATATTCTAAGTATAATTAATTCTAAAAAGATTCTAAATATAATTAATTCTAAAAATATTCTAAGTATAATTAATTCTAAAAAGATTCTAAATATAATTAATTCTAAAGATATTACTTACAATAATAAATTTTGTACGATAATATGAGACTTAATCTAAGTTATCATATAAACTAGTTATCATAAAAAAAAATCATTATAACTTTCATATGATTTTTTCAGAGGTGTTTACTCATTTTTGTAACCATTCTGATAAAAACGTATCCATAGAAGAAAAATTCAAGCATCTTAATAGTTATTTCATCATAATAACTAATGCACATACAATAAAAATTATGTAAAAGCAAAAATTAGAAAACATGTGTAATTAATCTCAGAATGTGTAATTTAACTGAAATTTGATTTGTAAATAAGCAATTAAATACTAAAATATAAAAAAGCAATCTGTCCTTTACATTTTTCCTGAACTTAATAATATATGGTTCAAATCATATGAAATAATTCTTGCCAAAACATAACTGAACTCTTTAAAATAAACGACTAATAAAGAAGCAATTCTCACTTGCCACTAAAAATTCAACCTCAATAGAATTTCCCTATCAAAAAATAAAATAATAACATTATACTTGCATAAAAATTCAAACTCAATAGACCTCAACCTCCTTTATAAATAAAGTTGAAATTTTCCTCTTACACCTGGCGCCATCTATTGGTAGATACATGCAACTTAAATCTAAAAAAAAAACTAAAATTAAGTAATTAAACTTAATTAACGAATTAATATTTGAAAAAACTGCATTAACATCCAGTGTCATCCACTACAAGTTCAAAAAATTGTATTTAAGTTGAGTGGATGAATAAAAAGTATTTTATTAACGATTGAAAATTTGAACATGATATATATAGGGAGAGTGTGAACTAATAGTAGGAATTGAAAAATTAAAATATAAAAAATCATCTATTCATTACATTCTGCCTGAACTTAATAATATATGATTCAAATCATATGAAATAATTCTTGTCCTAGCATAATTGAACTGTTTAAAATAAACGACTAAAAAAAAAAAAGCAATTTTCGCTTTCCGCTAAATGTACGAGCCAGCCAATGGAAGTATATCAGGAAAAACAGGAAGTCGAGAGAGATAAGTGGGGAAATAAACGACGGAATTTAGGAAGTTAATGAAATCATAAAGATCGGTGCAAAAAGGCTTGCGAAAACATTATCGTCTGCAAACGGAAGATACGAACCGAGTAAAAAAAAAAAACGATAAAAAAAAAGTTAGGAAAAAATAAATGGCATCATAGAGGAGTTAACAAGACCGTGGCAGCGATTGCCCTAGTTTATGGAACTTCGGATAGATCTGGAAATTGTCCAATATTTTGCGAAAGGGAAGTTTGTTAATTATTTAGGTTCTATTAATAGAACATTATGTTTTGATTAGCATTGCATTCTAAGTAAATATCGTTTTTTTGCTTTGAGAAAGACGATAAAAAACATTTTAAGTAGAACCTTCTCGGTAAATATTTTATTTATTTAAAAAATAGCTAAAGCAATCTTTAATTTTTTTAAGAAATAGCATAAAAATGATAAAAAAATAAATGATAACATTAACTAATAATTAACCAAAAGTGGGGTTTATATATATATGGGTTTCATTTTTGGCGAAAAAGTCACGAAGAATCAATGTAGTGTGAGCTGGCGCATTCAGTGTTTTCGGTACCAATCGAGATTTGACGCGTTTGAGGCTCAAAACATCTTTTAAAATGTTATTTTGAAATAACATCATCAGCAAGATCTCTAGTTGTAAATCGACGTTTTGCAAGCACCAAATCTTTAATATTTTGGACGTGAGCTTCGTCGGTTGAGGTTGGTGGTCGACCAGAGGCCTCTTCGTCTTCAACGCATTCTCTGCCTTCTTTGAGCTGTTTATACCACTTCTAAACACTTTTTTCCGATATGGGAATGCTCACCGAATACCTTCTGCAACATTCTATACGTTTCCGCAAACAAAATTGAATGCAAGATCTTTGCTCAATGAATTCAGACATTTCAAAAATCGCCGGAATCAGTTTGGGCGTCTCACAAAGCCAAGCGTAATTCAAACACTAATGAATATTTTGACATCAAATTTCACACGGATGTCAAGTACAGTGCCAGCAACCTAAAAAAAAAAAAAAATGAAATTCCATAATCCCAGGGAATTTTAAATTAAAAATTGGTCTTACTTTTTGGACATAGTAGTATGTTTCAAATTTTATCATATAATTCATGTCCTAACATAATTGAACTCTTTAAAATAAACAACTAAAAAAAAAAAGCAATTTTCGCTTTCCGCTAAATGTACGACCGGCCAATAGGAAGTATATCAGGAAAAACAGGAAGTTGAGAGAGATAAGTGGGGAAATAAACGACGGAATTTAGGAAGTTAATGAAATCATAAAGATCGGTGCAAAAAGGCTTGCGAAAACATTATCGTCTGCAAACGGAAGATACGAACCGAGTAAAAAAAAAAAAACGATAAAAAAAAAAGTTAGGAAAAAATAAATGGCATCATAGAGGAGTTAACAAGACCGTGGCAGCGATTGCCCTAGTTTATGGAACTTCGGATAGATCTGGAAATTGTCCAATATTTTGCGAAAGAAAGTTTGTTAATTATTTAGGTTCTATTAATAGAACATTATGTTTTGATTAGCATTACATTCTAAGTAAATATCTTTTTTATTTATTTATTATTATTTTTTTTGCTTTAGGAAAGACGACAAAAAACATTTTAAGTAGAATTTTCTAGAGCTAATATTTTATTTCTTTAAAAAATATGATTTTTGGAAAAAATGATTAGCATTTAAATGATAAAAAAAATAAATGATAAAAATTAATTAATTATTAACCAAAAGTTTGATGTTATTATAGTTAATCTATAAGATAGTTTTTTTATAAACAAACTTGTCGAGTAAATTATATTTTTTGTATGCATTATTTTATTAGTTTTTACAAATATTTATTCTATCATATATCATTTAATAAAAAAAGTGGAATAAATATTTTTGTTATATTCATCTATGTAATAGATTAATTTTCTGTTTAATTAAATTAGGTAAACAAATTTTTTCAAGTAAAATAGTTATTCTAATGCAGCTGGCAATACAGAGACAGTTAATATTTATGCCATAAGCAAAGGCTGCACCGCTGTTACTCATTTAGAACTACCCAGGAGGCACTTGTAGTTTGAAGATATGCTACGGACGCGAGTAAGACTACCTCCACAATGCTCTACGATCCTATTAGACCGGGACCTACAGTTTAAAATGGATTCCGAACCACCACAAACATCCATGGC
Organism: Caerostris darwini; assembly: GCA_021605075.1. Classification (NCBI taxonomy): domain Eukaryota; kingdom Metazoa; phylum Arthropoda; class Arachnida; order Araneae; family Araneidae; genus Caerostris; species Caerostris darwini. The sequence goes on along the minus strand of BPLQ01007675.1, from coordinate 59,556 downwards.
ACCGGCGGGACTCTAACCTGAAACCTATAATACCGAGAGCCGAGCGCTAGCTATTCGGCCATCAGGCCCCATATGTATGTATTATTATTTATTTATTTATGTATTTTTATTTATTCATTTATTTATGCATTATTATTATTTGTTTAAGTATTATTATTATTATATTTTACATGTCTTTGGCACAGCCGGGATACGAACACGAAACCAGTACTTAAAAATGGGATACGAACACGCCAGAACACTAGATACTCCGGTCATCAGGTCCCATATGTATAAGAGTATGTATTATTATTTATTTAAGTATTATTATTATTTATTATTATATTTTACATATTAAATTATATGTGTACATTATTGGATCAGCTTTTACAAATATTTATTGTATTATTTCTTATTTCAATAAAAAAAAAGAGAAAAATTACAAAAATATTTGATATTATTTGTTAAATAATCGACAAAATTAATCTTCTGTTTATTTAACTTAAGCAAATAAATTTTGCAATTAAAATATTTTAGGAAGATCTTAGCAGCTTGAAGCCATTCTATTCGTTTTATTTCAACATAATTAATTATGTTAACAGATTGCATAAAATAAAAGTTTTATCTAATTAGCATTAATTAATAAAACTTGAAAGAGTAATTTTTCATATGTTAAAAATTCAACAGTCATTTATTTGCAAATGTAATACAACGCAATTAAGATGCATACCGTTTAATAAAAAATGTTTAAAATAAAGATAAAATGAAATAAAAATATAGTTTCTTTTTAAACTCAATGCTAACGCAAGAAAATATTTAATATAATTCAGTTCAAAGTGGTTTTAAGCTATTTTTTAATGCTTAGGATTTTTTTCGAAGGTAAAAAAACACATTTAATTGTTTTTTTTTTAATAAATATATCTTATTTAATTTTATTTAAAATTAATTTTTAAGTTAAAATTGCTAAAAGGATAGTTCTAATGCAGATTGATAAATAAAAAAAAATCATCTAGAAAGTAGAATGCAAAAGCGAAATGTTACTAAATATAAAAATTCAACAAATTATTATTTTTCTGATTAATATTGAACAAGCCAAAAAATAGTTTTACTTTTTTAAAAAAAAAATAACAAGAACAACGCATTAAATTTACAAATGATTTAAATGAAAAATATTAATGAATAAAAAAAAAAAAAAGGTTGCATTAAAAAAGGAATAATATTGAAAAATAAAACTATAGCGAAAAGGTTGCATTAAAAAAGGAATAATATTGAAAAATAAAACTATAGCGAAAAGGTTGCATTAAAAAAGGAATAACATTGAAAAATAAAACTATAGCGAAAAGGTTGCATTAAAAAAGGAATAATATTGAAAAATAAAACTATAGCGAAAAGGTTGCATTAAAAAGGAATAATATTGAAAAATAAAACTACAGCGAAAAGGTTGCATTAAAAGGAATAATATTGAAAAATAAAACTATAGCGAAAAGGTTGCATTAAAAAAGGAATAATATTGAAAAATAAAACTATAGCGAAAAGGTTGCATTAAAAAAGGAATAATATTGAAAAATAAAACTATAGCGAAAAGGTGTTTCCTTCATATAATATTCTTTTTTTAATAAGTAAAATTTAAAGAAAAAGGTGGTTTTTAGAATTTTCAAATCGTAATTTGCATATTTGAGATGTTTCAAATGATATATATATATAATTTTTAATAATTAATTAAATAATATTTTTAAATATGTTCTTTTATGCATGATATTGATTGATTGTTTTTTGCCTATTAATACATTAACAAAGAAGCAAAAATTTTATTTTTCAACATATTTAGGTTCCTAAAAATAATAGCAGTGTAACCGTGATTCGTCTTTCGCATTGCAAGAGCGCCCCCATTTCTCTTGAATGGGCGCCCCAAGTGCGCCCATTCAAGAGAAATGGCCAGTTGAACTACAGACTCTCACCCGTCTGGAATTATATTCCGCGCATCCCGAGCAAAATCTGAGTAAGGGTTTTCGGCTTAGAAGTGGAGTCCTTCCACGAATCTATAATGATATGTTTTTAAATGTGTTGAATAATATGTCTCTAATTGCATGTATATGTTGTTTGTGCGTGTGTCCATAAAGCTGTGAGTTCTGAAACCTATGTATCAAGTCTCACCCCAACCACACCCAGTTAAAATCCAGCTGCACAACCTGCACACTACTATCTGGTGGCCAATGTAGGGCCCGTTTGAGCCGATAATACTACAGTACATTATAAATTGTTAAAAATATATGTAATAAACAAAAACATACATATATATAACAACTGAAATCGATGATTAATTTCTCAAATTATATATAAAAAAATTAAAAAGAAAAATGCTCTCATTAAATTTTGTTCTGCATCAATTATTCAAAAATAGTTAATATTACGATTAAAAAAATAAATTTACTGTTTGTTTACACATTGATTATTTAAGTTTCACTTCAATTAATAAAATGAATAAGCTATCACTTCACAGAAACCTTTTTTCTGCTACTACTGTTTATAAACCTCCAGACATATGTTCGTTAATTAAGACAGTAAATTCCAGAAGTAATTCGCGAGGAACAATTTGTATTAATTACTTGCTAATTAACAGACGACTAAAAAAACTATCGATAAAAAGAATCAATTATAAAGAACGAAAATCTGTTCGTTTAAGAACAAGAGCTCTTAAGGAAACACAAAAATAAAAAAATTAATTTTTAAACAATAAAATTATTCTTCATATTACGTTTGATTAATTTTCTAATAATTATATCACTAGCATTATGTTTTAAATAGTCGGTATATGTAAAAAAAATTATAAATGTATAAATCCCTTTACATTTATTTTTATTTATTTCTAATTCTTTTATAATAATTTGTCGACTCTATAAATTAATTAATCTAACGTAACGTAACATAATTGGTACCCTGTACCTCCATATCATAATTTTTATTAATATTTTACATAATTATAGAAAATTCAATACATTTAAAAATTAAAAGAAATAAATTTAATAGACCACATGCTCTGTAAAGAAAATAAAAGAAATAATTAGGATTAGTAATATAAAATTATCAAAAATTTAATAATAATTTATAATAATAACTATGGCAGTAATGAGGAAAAAATAAATAATTAATCTTAAAAATATCATTTATTTTGGAATATCAAATTAGAAGAATTTCTTAAGGGAGTAACAATTTATTTATTATTTAAATATTCAAAAATATTTTTCATCCAACTTCTTTATAAATAATCTTCAAAAAAATTAAACGAACGTTTTAATTTCTTTTTTTTTTACTATTATTATTTTCTTGCCTTTCAGTTTTATTATTGTATATTTAAACAACTGAAATAATAAAATTATTTTTTCAAAAATTAATTATTGATGGGGTTTTTTTTCTCACATAATTATTTGACAGTATAAGAAGCAATAAAAAAGTCTGCTTTTCAGTAACAATGGTATAAAAAAAGTTTTGCGATAAAAAAAACAGAGAATAAAATTTTTGTTAGAAAAACAAACATTCTTTTCAATATTTTAAAGAGAAGATTTCGAGTTCGTTTGCATTGTTTCAGTTTTTCTCCTCATGTGAAACAAATCAAAACAACTAATAATAATACAACTTGGAAGATACTTGAAGTAGAGGGAAACGGTACGGCATCAAAAAAAAGTTAAGTGTATTAATAGATGATGCTGTAAGCGGCATAAAGAAAGTGAATTCGGCTGCCAGTGATATTTTTAATCGGACTAACAACGTATTTGGCATGAGTTGCACATTAAACCAACTGTAATGTTCAATGGGCTGGATTGTTTCGGTTATTTGATGGAAAAAATTACTTCCAAGTCATTCGACAGTTGTGGCACTGTTAGTGGAAAGCCCATTCACCACGTCAAGGTCATATCAAATTGGATGAAAAAAATCGGTGGAACTTTTTTTGATGTCATGCCGTTTCCCCCTTCTTCAAGTATCTTCAATTCAAATTTGAATTCATTGTGATGAGTGATTCTTATTTTTACACCATTTTGAAAGTGGAACAGGAATGATTATACTGCAGCTCAGATTAAGGTTGTAGAACTAACTATACAACTAAGATGATAGATTTAAAAGAAAAAATAATCAATACCGCATTTTCCATGTGCAAGAGGCTCTAAGATCTTCTCTTTCAAATGTTTACACACGTATGCTCACTCTCCTAAGCATTTTTTGTTGTTTCTTATCCCACTTTATAGACAGCAACCAAGTAGACCAAATCCACGAACCCGTGTGGTCTCATGGGAAAAAAGGGGCAGCTTCTGTTGTGATGAAGCACCCGTAGATAGAAGTCTGACTTGGCACTGAATCGCTGAAGAAGGAGAGCAGTAGCTTCAGAGAGGACGTTTTAGAAGGAAATAACACACATCTGCGTATCGAATGAGAGCAAACCCGGAAAACTCCCACCAGGTAGTCCTACTAACGCAACAAGATGCTGAACGTCATAAACGCCACCGAATTGATTTGATTTTTGAAACATTGTCTACAACGAAACCGCCAGTGGATGGAACCTCCGTCCTAATGCTCACCATCGAACGTTGCCATTGAGCCACGAGTTGGGCGATGATAAAATCGTAAAATCATTTAAAAATACTTCTTCAGTGGCACAACAGCCCCATGATGGGCTGAGGCAGGGTTGGGGGTTTATGGGGCAGGGTTGTCAGTCCTACGCCCAACGCTCTACAATGATATTAGACCGCGAGCTACGGCTTAAAGTGTATTTCAATTCACTACAAACATTCATAGCGACTCGAGCCCAAAACTTGTGGTATCGTGCGCTCGCTCGGCCATCACGCCCCTTTAAACACTTTAAATAGTATAATATCGTAAAAACAATTTAAGAATTTACAATTATCTTGAATTTTCCAGATAATTGCTTGTCAAAAACGAATAATTCAGAATTCGATATAAAATGAAAATTTTATAAGAATACACAAACGTAACTAAAAAAACAAGAGTAATATTTTTACATTTGCCAAATACAAACAAAATTTATAAGAAAATAAAAATTAAATCCTATTTTAAAGACGGTTTTAGAAATATTTGTAATTTCAGATAGTAAATATTTTGAAAAATTCTAACTAATGAAGATCTTACAGACATTTTAAATTACGATTTCACATTTAAAAAAGTATATTACAGAATATTTTATGTGTATAAAAAAATTATACAAACATGAAGTATATAAACACGTAAAAGTATGTAAACATATAAAAAGTATATGGCATATGTTTTATAATATTTTAGCTGTAAAATAAATTACATATAAGGTTAAAGATTAAAAATATTAAAAAAAAAAAACCCCCGATTTGTTAAAAATAATTCACTACCGTTTGACAAAGTATGAAGTTTTAAAAATTTCATGGCAGCTAAAATAGTTGGAATTCAAGTAAAAAATCTTTTTTTTAAATGTTTTTAAACTATTTTTCGTAAGAGGTTTACATAAATGTCAGAAAGAATTCTAGAAAGTTTCACAAAAATGTACTAAGCATTATTCTTTTGTTGTAATCCTTTTGGTTATTTAAATATTTAGTACTAAGAACTGTAATAAAAATATATGAAATTTTCTTTAACAAAAGTTGTCACTAAAAATTCTAAAAACATACTTCCGTGCTTAAAAAAGGAATAAAACTGGCGACATAACTCTCCAAGGAATAAATTTCAAGAAAATACACAAAGTAACAATATATTTTCGAAAATAAATATGTAGACATTTCGAATTTTTAACGTAAGCAGAAAACTAAAATTGTAATAAATAACGATATACCATATAAGTAACGTTTTAAATTATAAATAAAAAATCAAATATTGTGATTATAATTAAAGTCAAACTTTCAAAATTCTGAAAAAAATAAACACTCATCAGAATGAGTTCAAGTTTGAAATGAAACTTGAAGAAGGGAAAAACAGTATGGCATAAAAAAAAAAATAAATAAAAAAAATTGCGACATAACTCACAAAGGAATAAATTTTTAAGAAAATACACAAAGTAACAATATATTTTCGAAATTAAATACGTAGACTCTTCGAATTTTAAATAATAAGCAACAAACAGAAATTGTAATAAACAAATATATATAATATAAGTAACGTTTTAAATTTCCAAGAGTTAAATTATGAATAAATAATCAAATATATACAAATTTTTTATATACAGGGTGATTATAATTAAAGTCACACTTTCAAAATGCTGTAAAAAAAAAGAACCACTCGTCACAATGTGTTCAAATTTGAACTGAGGATACTTGAAGAAGGGGGAAACGGCACGGCATCAAAAAAATTTCCAAAGTGTTATTAATATATAACGCAGCAAGCGGCATAAAGAAAGTGAATTCGCCAGTGATATTTTGAAACGAAATGACAACAAATTTGGCATGAGTTGCACATTAAACCAACTGTAGTGTTCAATGTGCTTGATGGTTTCGGTTTTTTGACAGAAAAATGACATCCAAGTCCTTCAACAGTTCTGACACTATTACTGGAAAGCTTATCCACCACGGCAAGTTCATACCAAATTGGATGAGAAAAATCGGTGGAACTTATTTTTGATGTCGTACCATTGCCCCCTTCTCTAAGTACCTTCAGTTCAAATTTGAACAAATTGTGAAGATTTATTCTTTTTTTACAGCATTTTGAAAGAGGAAGTTTAATTATAATCACCCTATACATTATATATATATATATATCCCAGTACAAAAAAAATATCTACAAAAATTTCGTAAGTTTTGGCATCATCATCAAGAAAGATGGCCGACAATAATTTGTATGCAATAATTTAAATTATAAATCGTAATAATAATCTTATATGGCAATTATTGTTGTAATAAATAACGATACACCACATAAGTAACATTTTAAATTATTGAAGACTTTTAAATTATAAATAAATGATCAAATATATACAAAAAAAAATTAAATATCCCAGTACACAAAAATATTTACAAAAATAAGGACAAAACTGAATTTGACACATCATTCGATTTCCGGTTTGATCTTAGGCTCCTTTTTCGAAAAATATTTAATAGAAAAAAAAAAAGACATATTCCAAATAGTATTGGAAAAACGTCCGATTTCTTAAAGGGGATAAAAATAGAATCCATACACGACCACGCGGCAGACATATCTTTTGGAATTTATTTCGTAAGTTTTGGCATCATCATCAAGAAAGATGGCCGACAGTTATGCAAAGGACACGAAACCTATACTGTTGCCATTCCGCATGGAGAAATAGCGGAAATCGGGAGTATGTTCACGTCCAAACAAATACAGCTGCGCGAGTGGGATTTCTTTTGAATTCTTTTAAAGACGTTTCAAAGAACTTACAAAACCGTGATGTTGTCATTTGCAATTTTTTTTTTGTTCCAGTTGAAAGTTGCCACAAAACTTTAAAATGAATACTTTCTTTTCCCCTTACTATTGAAGCTATGAGAACTCTTGATAAACATTTAAACACATTCACAACTGTATTTTTTAGTTGTATGTTTTTAAGAAGAACTAATTTCAAAATAAAATAATAAAACCCATATACCAGACCACGTAGTATGCATATTTTTTCAAATTTATTCAGTAAGTTTTGGCATCGTTACCAAGAAAGGTTGCCGACAATAATTGGTATGCAATAAATTATAAATCGCAATTGTAATAAATAACGATACACTATATAAGTAACATTTTAAATTTCGAAGAGTTTTAAGTTATAAATAAATAATCAAATAAATGCACATTTTTTTATGTATCCCAATACACAGAATATCTGCAAAGGACATAAGGACAAAATCGAATTTGACACAATATTCGATTTCCGGTTTAATCTTAGATTCCTTTTTTTTTTGAAAAATATGCAATAAAAAAAAATATTCTAAATACTATTGGAAAAACGTCCGAATTTGTAAAGAGGATAAAAATAGAATCCATACAAGATCACGCGGTAGACATATATTTTCGAATTTATTTCGTCAATTTGGCATCGTATCATCAACAAAGATGGCCGACAGTTAAATTGTAATGAAAAAAGATATACCATATAAGTAAAATTTTAAATTCCGAAAAGTTTTAAATTATAAATAAATAATCAAATATATACAATTTTTTTATATATCCCAGTACACAAAAATATCTACAAAAATAAGGACAAAACTGAATTTGACACATCATTCGATTTCCGGTTTGATCTTAGGTTTGTTTTAAAAATATTTAATAGAATAAAAGAAGACATATTCCAAATAGTATTGGAAAAACGCTCGATTTTTTTAAAGGGTTAAAAATAGAATCCCATACAAGACCAAGCGGCAGACCTATCTTTCCGAATTTATTTCGTAAGTTTTGGCATCATCATCAAGAAACATGGCCGACAGTTATGCAAAGTACACGAAACTCGTACTGTTGCCATTCCGCATGGAGAAATGGCGGAAATCGGGAGTATGTTCACGTCCAAACAAATCCAGCTGCGCGAGTGGGATTTCTTTTGAATTCTTTTAAAGATATTTCAAGGAACTTACAAAACCGTGATGTTGTCATCTGCAATTTTTTTCTTCTTCCAGTTGAATGTTACAAGAAAACTTTTAAAATGAATATTTTCTTTCCTTTCCCCTTTCCTTTTGCAACTATGAGAACTATTTTTATGCTGACTTCATCTGGCCTTGAATAATAATAATAATAACAAAAACTTTGAATAAAAAAAATTAGAATCCTTTCATACAACTTGATAAATATTTAAACACATTCACAATTGTATTTTTGAGTCGTATGTTTTTAAGAAGACGAACTAATTTCAAAATATGCTTTTTTTTTGTTGTGGTTGTCCTCAACATATCTACTCCTGTCTCCTCAACATATATACTTTAAATTATTACGATTTTGCCAACGGAAATAAAAAATATAAAGAGACTCGACTATGGTATACCAGGTTTCGACCGTTCTGACGAGGTTCTATGTAAAATGTCTTTTTAAACATGGAGATAAAGATTAATCGGTTATGCTTCTGAGGGATGAGTCTAGTATCGGCGCAAAGTAGGTAACCATATCCGAAAACTCTGATATTATATTCTGGAATTCTTAGAAGTAAGACTATTGATTAATTAATCATAGAAGAGAAAATAATGTCTATTTCCTTATAAATTAAAATAAAGGAAATAGAAAAATCAAATGTTGACATGAAACTAAATAATTTTACATGCTGAAGACATAACAGGTTAAGATGTTACTCTTCAAAACACGGAGTTGTAACTACGTGTTATGATGCTTCTTCTTCTTCATTGGCGCAACAGCAGCAGCTACTGGCAAATTTCGAGACAGGAGAAGGTTTATTTTTACGGGATAGGGTTGTCAGTACTACCAATTTACACTGTATTTATTAGTATACATTGTATTTTTAATATATTATATATATATATATATATATATATATATAAAAATCAACATATACTGAAAATTACTATCTTATAAAATGAATACTAATAGTGCATTTTTACATATATTTTTTTCATAACTTTTTGAAAAAGTTGATTAATTTTATCATCATACAGCAATATCATTATTATCGAAGTAATATCAATATTATTATTACATTAATATCATTATTATTATTATTATTATTATAGTTAATATTATTATTATTATTATATCATTATCAAAGTAATATCAATAACTATTAATCTTGAGTCCAAGTGTATCAAAAATTAAAAAATATATATTTTTCAAATTCGATAAAGTAGAAATAACGATATTTCTTTACATTTCAAATACTATAAATACACACTAATCCAGTACTTTGAACAAATATAAAAATATAAGACACTAAATAATATTTAAATTGTCGGAACACGAAAAAAAAAATCCCCCCTTTACTCCCTCTTTATATTTCCCTTGTGGCTTCATATTTCTACTCATCAAAACATAACATCCACTTTTTTTCTACCTCTATTTACAACTAGCTAAACTAAAAAAAAAAAAAAAAAGTATGATCTTTTGATTTATATTTATTTCAAATGGGACCATTCATATCATATTTTTATGACTACCAACACAGCTTCAGCAGACATAAAATCAGGAAAAACAACGTCGGAATGGTACTCCAGATTCACCGTCGGCATCCGAGGCATTCTTCATTTTTACGACCTGTTCCGAACACCTTGCTCGCCATAAAATGAAAACTTCCCCCCAAATACCTCCGCACTCGGCGATTTATAAAGTGCAGCCCTACCCCGGTCACGGTACACGGCAATTGGCGATAAAAACAAACAAGTGAAATGGACGCTGTGAAAAGCAATGGCTGACGTTGGCGAAAATACGTTTATGGCAATTCGATCCACAGAGAAGTGTTTGACTTCGGACAGAAAGAGCGAGATAAACTCCAGGAGGTTGGAAAGGTCAGTCATAAATCAAGTTAGTGTCTGGTGTGAATGGTGCACATTTATCCGAATCAACTAGTATGTGTCTGGTTTATTTTTATTTTGCTTAGTTCAGTGACAAAAAAAATGCATTATTGCAGAAATTTGTTTGATTTTGCTTTATAATAACAAAGCGAACAGTTTTTTTAATTTTATATAGAACAATTGTTTTACGACTCAATAATTCTCATATATATATGGCAATTACTGTTTTTTAAAATAAATACTAATAGTGTTTTTTACATATATTTTTCTCCTAACTTTTTGAAAAAATTAATTTTATTATCATAAAGTGATATCATTATTATCGAAGTAATATCATTATTATTATTATATGAATATCATCATTATTTTTATAATATCATTATCGAAGTATTATCATTATTATTATATTAATATTTTCATTTTTATTATAATATCATGATCGAAGTACTATCTTTATTATTGTTATATTAATATCATCGCTATTATTATATCATTGTCGAAGTAATATCTTTATTATTACTATATGAATATCATCATTATTATTATAATATCATCATCATAGCAATATTTTTATTATTTCATATGTATATCATCAGTATTATTATAATATCATTATATATAAATCTTGAATCCAAGTGTATCAAAATTAAAATATATATATTTTTAAAAATTCATTAATTACAAATAACTATAATTCCTTACATTTCATATATTATATGTACATACTTATCCAGTACTTTGACCAAATCTAGAAATATAAGATAAACTACATTGAAATACTTTAAACCTGAAAAAAAAAAAAATTCCTATTCTCTCCCTGTTTAATATTTCCCTTGTAGCTTCATATTTCTACTCATCAAAACATAGCATCCTATTTTTATTTTTATTCACAACTAGCTAAACTAAAAAAAAAGTATGATCTTTTGATTTATATTTATTTCAATCGGGACCATTTATATCATATTTTTATGACTACCGACACAGCTCCAGCAGACATAAAATCGGGAAAAAATAACTTCGGAATCGCACTCCAGATTCACCATCGGCATCCGAGGCATTCTTCATTTTTACGACCTGTTCCGAACACCTTGCTCGCCATAAAATAAAAACTTCCCCCAAATACCTCCGCACTCCGCGATTCATGAAGAGCAGCACTACCCCGCCACACGGCAATTGGCGATAAAAACAAACAAGCCAAATGGACGTTGTGAGAAGAAATGACTGACGTTGGCGAGATACGTATACGGCAAATTCTATCCGCAGAGAAGCGATTGGCTTCAAACAGAAAGAGCGAGATGAACTCCATTAGGTTGGAAAGGTCAGTCATAAATCAAGTTAAGTGTCAAAGGTGCACATTTATCCAAATCAACTAGTATGTATCTGGTTTATTTTTATTTTGCTTATTTCGGAAATAAAATAATATTTTTGTACAGATTTCTGTTCGATTTTCTTTTATAATAACAAAATCAACTGTTTTGTTATTTTATATAGAACAATTGTTTCACGATTCAATAAATTTCATATATATATATATATATATGAGAATTACTGTTTTACAAAATAAATTTGGCATATATTTTTCTCATAATTTTTGAAAAGCTAATTAATTTTATCATCATGAAGTGATATAATCATTATCGTAGTAATATTATTATTAATATTATATTAATATCATTATCGAAGTAATATCAGTACTATTATTATATTAATATCATCATTGTTATTATAATATCACTATCGAAATAATATCATTATTTATTAATTCAGAATCCAAATATATTAATTAATTAATCTTTTTTTTTTTTTTAAATTCGTTTAATTACGAATAACGATCATTCCTTACATTTCAAATATTATAATATAAAAATACAATACTATGACCAAATATAGAAATATAAGATAAATTCCACTGAAATACTTGGAACATGGATAAAGAAAATCGTATATTTTACCCTGTTTTGTATTTCTTTTGTGACTTCACATTTATACTCATCAAAATATAGCATCCCCTTTTTATTTTTATTTACACCTAGCTAAACTAATAAAAAAAAAAATAATGATCTATATATCTCTATAACCCTATGATTTATATTTATTTCAATTAGGATCATTTATATCACATTTTTATGACAACCAACACAGCTTCAGCAGACATAAAATCAGGAAAAATAAAGTTGGAATCGCACTCTAGATTCACCATCGGCATCCGAGGCATTCTTCATTTTTACGACCTGTTCAAAACACCTTGCTCGCCATAAAATAAAAACTTCCCCCCAAATACCTCCGCACTCGGCGATTCATGAAGTGCACTCATTTCCCCGGCACACGGCAATTGGCGATAAAAACAAACAAGTCAAATGGACGTTGTGAGAAGAAATGGCTGACGTTGGCGAGATACGTTTATGGCAATTCGATCCGCAGAAAAGTGTTTGGCTTCGGACAGAAAGAGCGAGATGAACTCCATGAGGTCGGAAAGGTCAGTCATAAATCAAGTTAGGGTTCGGTGTGAAAGGTGCACAGTTATTCGAATCAACTAGTATATGTTTGTTCTATTTTTATGTTGCTTATTTCAGAGATTTAAAAAGATTAAAGAAGAAATTTCTGTTCCATTTTCCTTCATAATAATAAAATCAACCGTTTTGTTATTTTATATAGAACAATTGTTTGACGATTCAATAATTCTTTACATATATTACTGCTTTATAAAATAAATACTAATAGTGGTTTTTTACATGTATTTTTCTCATAACTTTTTGAAAAGTTAATTAATTTTATCATCATAAAGTGATATCATTATTATCGAAGTAATATTATTGTTATTATATTAATATTATTATTATTATTATTATTATTATTATCATTAGTCTATTCATATCCTTATTATTATTATTATTATTATTATATCATTAGTCTATTCATATTATCATTATTATTATTATAATATCATTATTCTATTCATATCATCATTGTTATTATAATAATATTATTAATTAATTTTGAATCCAAATGTATTTATTAAACTATATACATATTTTTTAAAAATTCGTTTAATTACAAATAACTATAATTCCTTACATTTCAAATATTGTTAAGTACATACTAATCCAGTACTTTGAAAATCTACAAATACCAGATAAATTACATTGAAATACTTGAACATGGAAAAAAAAAATTCCTCATTTTCTCCCTGTTTGGTATTTCTCTAGTGGCTTCATATTTCTACTCATCAAAACATAGCATCCACTTTTTATTTTCTTCTTTACAACTAGCTAAACTAAAAAAGAAAAAAAAATATGATCTTTTGATTTATATTTATTTCAATTGGGACCACTTATATCATATTTTTATGACTACCAACACAGCTTCTACCGTCATAAAATCAGGAAAAATAACATCGGAATCGCACTCCAGATTCACCATCGGCATCCGAGGCATTCTTCATTTTTAAGACCTGTTCCGAACACCTTGCTCGCCATGAAATAAAAACTTCCCCCAAATACCTCCGCACTCGGCGATTCATGAAGTGCAGTCCTACCCCGGTCACGGCACCCGACACTCATTTCCCCGGCACACGGCAATTGGCGATAAAAACAAACAAGCCAAATGGACGTTGTGAGAAGAAATGGCTGACGTTGGCGCGATGCGTTTATGGCAATTCGATCCGCAGAGAAGTAGTTGGCTTCGAACAGAAAGAGTGAGATGAACTCCATGAGGTTGGAAAGGTCAGTCATAAATCAAGTTAGTGTCTGGTGTGAATGGTGCACATTTATCCGAATCAACTAGTATGTGTCTGGTTTATTTTTATTTTGCTTAGTTCAGTGACAAAAAAAATGCATTATTGCAGAAATTTGTTTGATTTTGCTTTATAATAACAAAGCGAACAGTTTTTTTAATTTTATATAGAACAATTGTTTTGTTATTATATATAGAACAATTGTTTTACGATTCAATGATTTTCGCATATTATATACGAGAATTACTGTTTCATAAAATAAATACTAACTGTGTTTTATTACATATATTTTCTCATAACGTTTTGGAAAGTTAATTAATTTTATCATCATAAAGTGATATCAGTATTATCGCAGTAATGTTATTATTATTATATTAATATCATAGTTATTTATAATATCATTATATTAATATCATAGTTATTTATAATATCATTATCGAAGTAATATATTTATTGTTATTATATTATTATCAATATTATTATTACATTAATGTCATCATTGTTATTATAATATCACTATTTATTAATTTTGAATCCAAATGTATTAATAAAACTATCTTTAAAAAAAAAACAATTCGCTTAATTACAAATAACGATAATTCTTTACATTTCAAATAATATAAGTAAATACTAATCTAGAACTATGATCAAACCTTGAAATATAAGATGAATTACATTAAAATTCTTGGAAAGTGAAAACAAAAAAAAAACCTTATTTTTACTCATCAAAACATAGCATCCTATTTTTTTTAATTTACAACTAGCTAAACTAAAAACGAAAAAAAACTATGATCTTTTGATTTATATTTATTCCAATTGGGACCATTTATATCATATTTTTATGACTACCAACACAGCTTCAACAGACATAAAATCAGGAAAAAATAACGTCGGAATGGCGCTCCAGATTCACCATCGGCATCCGAGGCATTCTTCATTTTTACGACATGTTCCGAACACCTTGCTCGCCATAAAATGAAAACTTCCCCCCAAATACCTCCGCACTCGGCGATTCATGAAGTGCCGTCCTACCCCGGTACACGGCACCGGCACAATCATTTCCCCGGTACAGGACAATTGGCGATAAAGACAAACAAGCCAAACGGACGTTGTGAGAAGAAATGGCTGACGTTGGCGAGATACGTTTATAGCAATTCGATCCGCAGAGAAGTGTTTGGCTTTGGACAAAAAGAGCGAGATGAACTCCATGAGGTCGGAAAGGTCAGTCATAAATCAAATTAACGTTTGGTGTGAAAAGTGCACATTTATTCGAATCAACTAGTAGGTGTTCGGTTTATTTTTATTTTGCTTATTTCAGACATAAAAAAAGATTATTTCACAAAGTTTTGTTCGTTTTTTTCTTTTATAATAACAAAACTAACTGTTTGGTGGTTTTATGCTGACAGTGACTTATGAGTTGACAGTTCAGAGCTGTTCTTTAAAAACTAAAATAAAAACAGGATTTGTGCATAAATTTCTATAATATTAAAAATTTAAGCTATTTCAAACATATATTTTTGAATATGTTTTAATCAAAATTTCTTAAATATATTAAAATTTTCGCAAAAAGTGCACATTTATTCGAATCAAGTAGCATTCGCATCGACAAAATGTACAACACTATTACAGAAATTTTTGTTTGATTTATTTTATAATAACAAAACCAAACTGTTTTGTTATTTTATACAGAACAATTGTTTTACGATTCAGTTAAGAGTTAAGAGTCGACAGTTGACAGTTCAGAGTTGTTTTTAAAAATTGAAATACAAACAGAATTTGCACACAAATGTCTATAATATTAATAATTCATAGAACTAAGCCGATTTATTAATGAACCATAAAAAAAATAATGAGAACTGAGAATCGACAGTTAGAGCTGTGAGTTGACAATTAAGAGTTGTTATTTAAAAATTGAAACAAAAGAGGATCTGCAAAAAAAAATTTCTATGATATTAATAGTTTAGGCTATTTCAAACGTGTATTTTTAAATCAAAGTTTCTTAAAAATTATTTTTTTAAAGAAAAGTAGAAGAAGAAACCAAGTTGCTACAATAGAAATCGTAAACATGCATCAATACTTTTCCCATACATGGTGAAGGCACTTTCTTCCCCAAAAATAGATCCAGTGGACTCGTCCAGCAATCCATTTTATACACGCTGAATAGACTACGGCGACTTTTCCTGCCAGTTGGAAAGTTTTCAAATAAAATTTTATCTTCTCAGAAACTCTTTTTTCGAGCATACGCGGACGGAACTTTAAAAGGAGTTTTATTGACTTACAAAAGAGAAAGGCAAACAACCCGGAACTAAATTAAATAAACAGGGGGTGGGGGGACAATCCGGGTTCTTTCCGCCGACATGTTTAATTAAACCCTCTTTCGGTCGTGCAGTTTTTTTTTTTTTATATATATATTTTTTTTTAAACTGTAAAATGAGCAGTTGGTTTAATCGCACTCAAGGATGCTACATTAGTTTAGAAAGTTAAAAAAAATTAAATAAAATTGGAATTTAAATTATAATACTTCTACATAGCACTTAAAAAACTTTCTAATTTCCCTATACGCTTAGAATGAATTTAAATATATGCAATAAAAGCAATCCGTGTTTTTCTTAGATTAAAATTGAAAGAAAATGAATAAAACTGTGTAAAAAATATTTATTTAGCTCGAATTTCAAATTTTAATGGAAAGACGCAATATAGCTCTTATGAGTATATACGGTGCTACACCATATCAATGTACATATATATACTACATTATATATATATTATTATAATTATTTCTATTATTATTATTACATACTTATATATAGTATATTGTAACATCTCTGCCTATACTAGACGTATAACTGCTTCAAGAAGAGGGCCATTTCCAGGTTTAATTTTTATTTACAAGCACTACATACATACAAAACTCTATTTAAAAAATAAAGCATTATCGCAGAAATTACTGTTTGATTTTCCTTTATAATAACAAAACCAACTGTTTTGTTATTTTATACGCAACAATTGTTTTACGATTCAGCTTAGAATCGAGAGTTCAGAGTTGTTCTTTAAAGACTGATATAAAAAACCGGATTTGCACGCAAATTTCTATAATATTAATAATTTATAGAAGTAAGACGATTTATCAATGAATCAAAAAAGAAAAAAAAAATTAGAATTGTGAATCGATAGTTCAGAGTTAAGAGTTGACAGTTCATAGCTGTTCTTTAAGAGCTGATATAAAAACAAGATTTGCCCACAAATTTCTATAATATTAATAATTTAGACTATTTCTAAAATATATTTTTGAATATTGTTTAAATCAAAATTTCTTAAAGATTTTTTTTTGAAAATTGAAGAAAGCAAGCAGCTACAATAGAAATCGTAAACATGCATCAATACTTTTCCCATACATGGACGAGGCTCTTTCTTCCCCAAAAATAGATCCAGTGAACTCGTCCCAAAATCCATTTTATGCAGTCTGAATATACTACGACGACTTTTCCTGCCAGTTGGAGAGTTTTCAAATAAAATTTTATCTTCTCAGAAACTCTTTTTTCGAGCGTACGCGGACGGAACTTTAAAAGCAGTTTTATTGACTTATAGAAGAGAAAGGCAAACAACCCGGAACTAAATTAAATAAACAGGGGGGTGGGGGGACAATCCGGGTTCTTTCCGCCGACATGTTTAATTAAACCCTCTTTCGGTGGTGCAGTTTTTTTTTCCTTGATATATTTATTTTTTTTAAACTGTAATATGAGCAGTTGGTTTAATCGTAGCCAAGGATGCTACATTAGTTTAGGAAGTTAAAAAAAATTAAATTAAAGTGGAAGTTAAATTATAATACTTCTACACAGCTCTTAAAATTTTTTTTAATTTAGCTTGTACTGTTAAAATGAACTTAAATATATGTAATAAAGGCAATCCACAGTTTGTTTTTAGATTCAAATTGAAAGAAAATGAATAAACCCGTTTAAAAAATACATATTTAGCACGAATATCAAATTTCAATGGAAAGACGGAGTATAGGTCTTATGAGCATGTACGTTTACTACACCATTATAAATATATATATTTATTATTGTTATTATTATTACACACACACATATATATAGTATATTGTAACATTTCTGCCTATACTAGACCTATAACGGCTTCAAGAAGAGGGTCACTTCCAGGCTCATGGGAACACTTTAATTTTTATTTACAAGCACTACATACATATATACAAAATTCTATTTACAAAAAACATTTTCGCAGAAATTTTTGTTTGATTTTCTTTTATAATAAAAAAAAAACACAACTGTTTTGTTATTTTATACACAACAATTGTTTTACTATTCAGTTCAGAATCGAGAGTCGACAATTCAGAGTTGACAGCTGACAGTTCAGAGCTGTTCTTTAAAAACAGATAAAAAACAGGATTTGCACGCAAATTTCTATAATATTAATAACTTATTGAAGTAAGACGATTTATCAGTGAATCATAAAAAAGAAAATAAAGAGAATTGAGAGTCGACAGTTCAGAGTTGTTCATTAAAAACAGAAATAACAACAGGATTTTTACAGGACAGCACAGGGCAAAAAAAAAAAAAAAATATTCAATAAATGTACAGCATTATTGCAGAAATTTCTATTCGATTTTCTTGATAGTAATAAAGCCAACTGTTTTCTTATTTTCTACAGAGCAATTGTTTTACGAATTAGTTCAGAATCGAAAGTTAACTTTACTTGTTGTTGACAGAGTTGTTTTTTAAAGTTGAAAAAAAAAATATTTTGCACACGAATTTCTATAATATTAATGTTTCATAGAAGAAAGACGATTTATTAATGAATCATAAAAGAGAAAATAATGAGAATTGTGAATTGACAATTCAGAGTTATTCTTTAAAATATGATATACAAACAATATTTGGACACAAATTTTTATAATATTAACAATTTAAGCTATTTTAAATTAAATATAGTACTTTTTTAGTATATTAGTAAAGTATATTTTAAATTAAATATATATATTTCAATTTCTAAAATCAAAATTCCTTAAAGATTTTTAAAAAAAGTACAAAAAGAAAGCAAATGGTTACAATCGAAATCGTAAACACGCATCAATACTTTTCCCATACACGGTGAAGGCACTTTCTTCCCCAAAAATAGATCCAGTGAACTCGTCCCAAAATCCATTTTATGCAGTCTGAATAGACTACGGCGACTTTCCCTGCCAGTTGGAGAGTTTTCAAATAAAATTTTATTTTATTAGAAAACTCTTTTTTCGAGCATACGCGGGCAGAACTTTAAAAGCAGTTTTATTGACTTATGAAAGAGAAAGGCAAACAACCCGGAACTAAATTAAATAAACAGGGAGGGGGGGACAATCCGGGTATTTCAGCCGACAAGTTTAATTAAACCCTCTTTCGGTCGTGCAGTTTTTTTTTTTTTTTTTTTTTTTTTTAAACTGTAAAATGAGCAGTTGGTTTAACCGCAGCCATGGATCTTACATTAGTTTAGAAAGTTAAAAAAAAAAAAATTAAATAAAAGAGGAATTTAAATTATAAATACTTCTACACAGCATTTAAAAAAAACTTTTAAATTTCCCTTGTACTGTTAGAACGAACGTTATAATAAAGGCAATCCACAGTTTGTTTAAAATTTAATGAAAATGAATAAAACAATAATATATATATATAAGTAGCTCGAATTTTCATACTTCTTTGTAAAAACGTAGTATTGCTCTTATGAACATATATGGTAGTAAGCCATTATATATATATACATAATTTGGAATATTTTAAATTCTTTCTTGACTGAACGTACCCAATACTTATCATCAGGTTATTGTATCCCAATTTTTTTTAATACATAAACCTCAATTATAATTTACATACAATGATGAGATAAATACATGAAATAATGTATATCATGGACAATTTAGAGTGTATTAAATGCCTTGTAGTAATTTACAGTAAATTGAAACAGTTATGGCAGTTTCTATTAATTTCATAATGTCTTGTCAATAAAAATAGAGTATGAGATGGATACACAAAGAACGATTAAAAAAAAGTTATGAGGAATTTTTTAGCTCTTATATTGTAAACTTCTTTATTTATTAATTTGATGTCGTGTATTGGCAAGCATTTGACATTAATCATCAATTAATTTTTCATGACGGATAATGTAGAGTCTATTAAATGCCTATTAATAATAATAATATACAGGAAACTGAAAAAGAATTGACAGTTTTTATGAATTCCATAATTTCTAGTTAATAGAAATAGAATATCACATTGATATATCCAATATAATACTAATTACGTGGACAAATTAGTCTAAGCTAAGAGATTTAGATGGATGCGTATTATTTGAATGTTGTGCGCAAGAAACGTATGCATTATTTAATAAAACATTACGCATTTTTGCAGTGTGACCAGCATATTTCACATTTTAAATATTAAAATAACACCTGCCATATTTCAATACTTAAAAGGTGAAATTTGTTGAGGGAGATAATTTTAAAATTGAAATCCTTATTTGAATTTTTAATTAAACATCGCTTTCTAATTTTAAAATTATCGTAAAAAGTACAACAAACTAAAATATTTTATTTTATTTTCAATATCATGTTTGAATATTTTATTTTTTTTTATAATTTTTAACCTTATATTATAAAACTTAACTGATTTGAGTATTTAAGTTCAGTCCATATAAAACACTTTTTAGATGTTAAATAGCATTACATACAATTGCATTTCTGTAAGAACGTTTTCCCTTTAAATTTTTTATTGGTTGCTATTATAATAAGCATGGTAAAAAAAGTACGATATTACTGTTATAAATCATTACCGAAATGATATTCAGCAAAAAGAAACAACGTTTATATAAGTATTAAAAAAAACGCTTTTGTAGGAATGATACTAGTCTACATAAATATAACATTCACCTGCATGGTAATATAAATATACAAACTAATTTGAATAAACTATTCATAACAGATAAGCTTAGTTGATATATCATTATACATATCTGAACGAATATTTCAGCAAATATTCCTTCATATATGTATAATGAGAAACTTTCATACCTGTTTCCATAAATCATGGATAATATGATATCGAACGGTATGTACGTATAGTTGGATTTTGTGTATTCATAATATATAATTCTAATATAGAAAGGATTCCCATTTGTATAACATGGACTATTTAATATTTTAAAAAAATGGTTCTATATATATATATATATATATATTTAATAAAGAGCGCATTTAACTTAGTAATAAAGCGACTGGTATATTTGCATGGTATTAGTTAGCTTGCAGTTGGCTAGAAATGAAAATCGTCAAGGCTAGTCATATTAAAAGGTTAAAAACTCCGTTTTTATAAGTAATTTATCCAATAGATGATAATACGTGACGATTCAGTAAATTATAGAAAATATTCATAAAACAGAGCTGGGGGACTGTCGATTAAAACTTACTGCGATAGCTGAAATTGTTCAAATATCAACAGAACGTGTAGATAGTATTTTGCATGAACATTTTCGCATTGAAAAGCTCTGCAAGAGGTAGATGCCACTTTTGAAAAAACTCAAAAGGAAAATGAGCGCTATATAGAAGGAAAATCAGCAGATATTTGCGTTGATTATTAAGTGTGGAACTCTTGAAAATAAAAGATGGACAGATGCTAATGAACTTATCCCAAAGAAGACAAAATCAACTTTGTCAGGCGCCTGCCCTGACGTCACGATGGATTTGGCGCTTTTTGCGCCAGGCATGAAGTTCAGTTAGCTTCTAGACCTTGACCTCAGAACATGCTTCTCTCTTTGACGTTGAATAGCGGAAGTAAGAAGGGGAAAAATTTCTCTAAACATGTGAAACGTTGGTAACTAAAATAGCGGAAATATTGATTGTATCATTAGCTGTACCTATTCAATAGACACAATAAAATTATTTAAACAAGTGAATCATATTATATGAAATTAATTAGCTCTACCAGAATATGAACATCATGGATCATAGTGAAATATCGTGGACGAGCCGTCAGTCATCAGCGTCTATTTTCTAGGATGCAAAAGGAATTATATTCATTGATTAGATTCAAAAGTTTAAATCCTCATACTAATGAAGCATTTTTTTTTCTGAGGAAAGAGTTTTGGCAAATTCATTCCCAGGAGAGAAGAACATATATTCTTTGACAAGTAGATAATAACTTTGTCAGGAGTCTTTGTAACTTGTTCTGACATCACGATGGTAGTGACGCTTTTTTTTTTTTTTTTTTTGCACCAGACACGAAGGTCAGTTGGCTTCCAGACCTTGACCTCAGAAGCTTTCGCGCTTTGCCGCTTCATAGCGGAAGTAAGAAGGGGAAAAATTCTCCTAAATATTTGCTGATCGCTAAAATAACATAAATATTGATCGTGTCATAAGCTGTACATAATAAAATTATTTAAACAGGAGAATCCTGATATCTGAAATTAATTAGCTCTACCAACACATGAACATCATTGGTCATCTTCAAATATCTTGGACGAACCATCAGTCAGCATTAATTAGCGTCTGTTTTCTGGGATGCAATGGGATTTATATTCATTGATTACATTCAAAAGTGTAAAACCATATACTACGCCATACTTATTTAATACTGTACTTGATATAATACTAAGCAATACATATGTAATACTCTATTTAATCTAATACTACGTAATACTTATGTAATACTACGCAAAGTTATTGTAGCTTTTGAAAGATGAGGTTAAAATAAAGCAACCACATATAGCGAAAAAACAATATTGTTTTACCATGGCAATGCTTCAGAACATCGGTCAATTGTAGCGATGGCTAAAATCAATGAACTAAAGCTGAAAATTCTGTACTCGCCACATTTATCAATTAGGATGGAGAATGTTACTGATGCTGTATATGGTTTTTTTCTTTTTTTTCTTTCTAATGCAGCTGGCAAACACAGAGAGCTGGGTCTGAGATGCCTTAAGGCAAGTGCTGCACAGACGTACTCACTTTGTATTACCCAGGGGGCGCGTGTAACTTGAAGATAAGCCACGGACGCGGAGTAACAATGCCCCCGCTACGCTCTACGATCCTATTAGACCGGGACCTACTTTTTAAAGTGGATTCCGAACCACTACAAACACCCATGGCACCGCCAGGACTCGAACCCGAAACCTGTGGTACCGAGCGCCAGAGCGCTAGCCACTCGACCATTCAGGCCCATGCTATATATGGTAAATGAGGCATTTTGCTTTTGTTTGTCGCTCTACGGTCATTTTGTGCACATTTTGGACTCATTAAACCGGGATCTACGGTTTAACGTGGATTCCGAACCACTCAGAAACATCCGTGCCACCACTAGGATTCCAATCTGATGTCTGTGGTATCAAATGAAACAGCGTTGGCCAGCAGGCCACCCGACGAATTGTTTTATAAAAATATCATTATTAAATTATTGTTATCATTAATTTATAACCGATAAAAAAAATTTTTATTCACCTTAGTGGGGATTATATTGAAAAATTAGAGCAGGCGTGTTTTTTTTGAAAAAAATGTTTTGTTTATAAAGCTGGAAACATATCAGCCCACTCTTCTATGACAACAAGGATCTACTTAAAGAAAATAGAAATTGTCTTGAAGCACGAATGGGGCAAAGTTTACTTGTTGAAACTATGAACTACATGAGATGAAAAAAAATTTCACGGTGATTGCCTAGTGTTAGCATAATATGCGTTCACTTTTAAAAAAATATATTTAATTAAATCGCTTGTTTTCACTAGATCTCAATAATAAATAATAATAATGAAAAAATTCCAGTTTCACGGGGGAAAAATATATATATTGAAGCATATATATTGAAACATATAATATTGAATACATATAATATTGAATATTGAATTACGTTGAATATATTGAAACCAGTATTTAAACGAAAATTTTGAATTCAGTACTGAAATAGCAAAAAGAAAAAAAATTCCAATCACGACAAATTATAAAAGAAACCACATTGACTTCGTTAAAAAAAAATAAATATCTGCCACCATGACAACATTAAATTGACAAAAACAACAACAACAAAAAACCCATTAAACATTTATTTCCATCATAGACTGAGAGCAGATATTTTAGTGAGGGCCGAAATGTTGGGGAAGAAATTCAAATAAAGAGCCAGAAGAATCCTTGCGGTCTCATTTTCTCCTTCTAGAGTGTCCGTCAAGCAACGGGCGTCGGTCTCGGATTACGTCCTTATCTGCCCTTGTTAGCCTCTCGGATTGCGACTTTCGCAACTTTCAAGACTCAAAGAAAGGGACTTAGATAAGGGCAAAAAAAAAAAAAAGTTACCACGTCCTTCTATCAGGATTTCACGTACTTCATACTTTTTTTTTGTTGTTGTTACTTGGTGAATAAGTTATTTCTTCTCTTAGTAAGAAAAAACTTTGGGTTAAGGTGTAAATAAATAATATTAAATAACAACTCAACTATAAAAAACATTCATTTTTTTATCAATTAAAAATGGATACTAAAGCGACAAGTGATAAAATAGAAAGATAAAATAATCTCTAAATACAATGAACTCCCCCTATCGTCTTAATCCCTAAAAAAATCCCCAACGTTTTAACTGTTGGGGATTTCGCTAGGGCTAATTTGTTATTAAAATAGCAAATTTGGAGCAGATTCAGCATTACACAGGTTGTGCCGCGGAAGGCCTGCTTCATTAATTGTATCACTGCAATTTGGAACAAACAACATACGGGATGGATAATAGAATGGAAGGTTTAATTTCCTTTCATTTGTCGCTCAACGGTCACTTCACACTTTGGACTAATTAGACCGAGACCTACAGTTTACTACTACACCACACCATATGATTGTGCCTACAACCGAGTGGCCAATTTACAGTTTGGGAATGATGTGGGTTAGAGAAATACGACGGGGCTCAGTGACCCTCATACTACGGTCATACGAGATCGGGATCTACGGCTTAAATTGGATTCTGACCCACTACAAACCTCCATAGCACCCTTGGGACTCGAACCCTGTGGCACCACAGCGCTAGTCACTCGGCCCTAATGAAAATTTTCAATTCAGTATTGAAATAGTTAAAAAATAAAAACAACCACATTCACGATAAATTACAAAAGAAATCATACTGATTGTGTTCAAAAAGATAATCTCTGTAACCATGACAACAATAAACTGATAACAACAACAACAAAACCCACATTAAACATTTATTTCCATCTCAGACCAAGAACAGATATTTTAGTGACGGACGAAATGTTGGAGAAGAAATTCAAATAAAGAACCAGAATCCTTTGCGGTCTCATTTTCTCCTTGCGCTCTTTTGGAATGTCCGTCAAGCAACGGGCGTCCGTCTCAGATTACGTCCTTATCTGCCCTTGTTAGCCTCTCGGATTGCGACTTTCTCAAGACGCAAAGGAAGGGACTTAGATAAGGTAAAAAAACCGCCTAGTTACCACGTCCTTCTATCAGGATTTCACGTATTTCGTACTTAACATTTTTTTTCTGGAACTTGGTGAATAAGTTATTTCTTTTCTTAGTAAAAAAAACTTTGGAGTTAAGGTAAATAAATAATATTAAATAACAACTCTACTACTATAAAAAATATTCATTTTTTTCATCAATAAAAAATGTATACTAAAAGGACAACCAAAGAAATTATTTCCGTTTTCACTGCTAAGAATTTCGCAAAGGATCATTCGTTACTAGAATAGCTGATTTGTAGCAGTTTCAACATTACCCAGTTTGTGCTGCGGTAAGTCTATTTCATAGCCACGAGTCGGGCTGTTTTCCCTAACATTTAAGAAATTCTTAAATTATATTGGGTCCTGATGACCAAGTAGCAAGTTTTTTTGCTCTCTGCACTACAGTTCCCGTCGGTGCCATGGTTATTTGTAGTTATTCGGAATCCAATATAAGCAGTAGGTCCCGGTCTGCTATGACTGCAAGAGCCCAATCAGACTTCTCACCCACATCCTTCTCAAACTTTAAAGGGGCAACTCACCTCTAGGCACAGTGATGTGGTGTGGTGTGGTGTAGTAGTAGTAGGTCTATTAAAAAGGGATCTACGGTTTAAAGTGGATTCCAAACCACTACACACATCCCTGGTACCTCCGGGACTCATACCGAAAACCTGTGGTACCGAGCGCAGGACATAGTCCCTGGGCCATCAGGCTAATAATAGAGATACTAGAAAGGTGATATTTTAATTATAAAAAGTTAGCACGCTATATGATAATCTGAATAAATTATTGAACCAATTGCATTTAGAAACATTTGCATCATACCGAAAGAAATGATAATAGATTTAATAATACAAATTTATTGAATTAAGTTACTACAATAAAAAATTTTAACAAATTACTTATAAAGATAATCTTTAAAGCTAATCACGGCACTACAAGTTTGTTGCATTTATATAATATTATGTTAAACCATTTCCATTTTCAACCAAATCATTATTATAACAATAAAATACAGATAATATTTTCTTTTCGTTATCTAAACAAAAAAGAAAGAGATTATATTCGATGACTACTTCTATTTATCTATCTTGAATAACAAGAGAGAGAGAAGAGGTCAAACTAATGATTAAAACTTGTAACAATACTTGAGTCATTTTTTTCTTTTTCCACCAAAGATAATAATTTCCGTACAAAAACATCTCGCGATGATCAATGATAGTCATTATTTTCTTTGCAAACCAATTAAGTCACAAGTAAAACAAAAAACCAGTGTACTTAAGTACAATTACAAAGAGTGCTAAAAAAGAAGAGGCAAATTAGTTTTCTCGAAGTTTCTTCCTAGATTACCTTGAAACTTTTACAACTTTAATGAAAAAAGTTCATCTAGTTTAATTTCATCGGAAATTAAGTAACTTATAAATAAAAATTGAAGTACCACACAGTGAGTTTAGTTCAAAAGTGCTTACATATTTCGAGACAGGAGATGTTTTTCTTTTTACGGGGTAGAGCTGACAGCTCTACGCCCGACGCTTTACATTCCTATTAGAAAGGTATCTATAGTTTAAAGTGAATTCCAAAACACTACAAATATCCATGGTACCACCGGGACTTGAACCCGAAACATGTGCCACCCAACGCAGCAGCGATAGACATTAGGCTCCTATGCGGCTAGATAGCCAATTGGTTAGCTCTCTAGCTTCGGAAACCACAGGCTTCGAGTTCAAATCCGGGCGATAGCATGAATATTTGTTAGTGGTTCGGAATCTACTTTAAACTGTAGATTACGGTCTAATTAGTCGAAAGTGTGCACAAAAATTACAGTACAGCGACAAACCAAAACCTCTTAGAAATACTAGGAGGGTGATATTTTGATCATAAAAAGTTAGCTTACTATATGATAATCTTAATAAAGTATTAAACCACTGCATATATCAACATTTGCATCATACCGAAAGAAATGATAATAGATTTAATAATACAAATTAAATTAATTAAATTACTACAATAAAAAATTTTAACAACTTACTTATAAAGATAATATTTAGAGCAAATCACGGTATTACAAGTTGTACATATATTTTATTATGTCAAACCATTTCTCTTTTCCAGACAATCAATATTATAAGAATAAAACATAGATAATAATTTCTTTCGTTATCTAAATAAAAAGAAGAATTATATCCGATATCTACTTGTATTTATCTACCTTGAATAACAAGAGAGAGAAGAGGCCAAACCAATGATTAAAACTTGTAACAATATTTGAGTCATTTTTTCCTATTTCCACAAAAGATAATAATTTCCGTACAAAAACAGCTCGCGATGATCAATGATAGTCATTATTTTTCCTTGCAAAACCAATTATGTCACGAGTAAAACAAAAAACCAGTGTACTTAAGCACAATTACAAAGAGTGCTAAAATAGAAGGGACAAATTAGTTTCCCCGAAGTTTCTTCCTAGATTACACTGAAACTTTTTACAATTATAATGACAAAAGTTCATCTACTTGAAATCCATCGGAAATTAGGTAACTTTTGAAGTATCACACGATGAAGTTAAGTTTAGAAGTAGTTGAGATACAAAAATATTATTTTTATTTTTCACATTTAACTTTTCAAAGGAGTCAAAAAGATTTCAAATGTTCTTAAATGAAAGCATTCAAAATACGTTTAATGGGTTTGAATATTACACAGCTAAAATGTAAAGTATTTAAAGAACTAGTCTTCAAAGACAACTTTTTTTAAAAAAAGGGAAATATTTTTTTTTACTTAAGGGGCTTGTATTTTAATAATAATACAGCGAACTTACAAAAAAAATAGTAATGCATACTTATTGGCTGATTGGCGTTAATACGTCACATATTATAGCATTAAATCAAGTTATTATTAAGGGATTATTAAGCGGCATTCTGTCCAACTGCCGTTGCCATTCAAATAACGAGTTCATCACTGTGCGCACATCCAACTTTTACCAACAAGCATCTATATAGCATTATATCGCTCATTTCGTGGGAACTAATGAGGATAGTGCGAGGTCTGAATACATGTCTTTTCTCCCACGCAAATAAATCCGTCAAAGGTCATGTATAACTTACAGTTTGAGTGGGAAGGCCGGCTTGCTTTATGCTGAAAGTAATGAAATAAACCCATGCGAAATACGCTCAATGCTAAAAAAGCTCACGCAATTGCGAAAAATACTTTTTAAAAAATTACCTTCTGAAAAAAGGTTTTCAAATAAGAGAGAGTTTTCGCATACCGTATTTTTATAATACGGTATTTTTTTCGCCCTAGCGCGCATGCTCATAGGAAACATTATTACAGATGCGCATGCGCGCTAGGGAGAAAAAAATACCGTATTATAAAAATACGGTATGCGAAAACTCTCTAATATGAAAAGGGAAATATATATCTTATTTTTAAATCTAAACCATAAAAAAAAAATTTATGTGTTTAAAAATTACAGAATAATTTATTTTAAGCTAACATTAACACTAACTAAACGCGCAATTACGATATGAGTTTTTATGCATGGATATTTTTAATTTATTTGAAATAGTTTACTTCCATTTGATGCACATAAAATTTCTGTTTCATAACATCTACGATTTTTTTCTGACATATTGAATACCGGATGTACCTAGCGAATTATTCTTTTTAGCGGTAAAAATCGTAAATGATAAAAAAAAAAAAAATTAATAAATAATGTGTTCAAAAATTATAGAAGGATTAATTTTGGGACATTTTAATTTATTCGAAATACTTTACTTCCTTTGAACCACATAATTCCTGTTTTATAACATCTACGATTTTTTAGAACATCTATGCGTATTAGCGATAAAAATTCTGAATGATAACACACACAAAAAATAAATAAAAAATGGAAAAAAATCGCCCTGATAAAAAAAAAAAAAAAATTATGAAACTTTGGCCTCAGTTACAGTTAAACTTTATTATCAACATCACAGTTAAAAAAAATTACACTAGCATAGATGTGTCTTTAAAACCTTTGCTATCTAGTTTTTCAAAACTTTTATAACTTTCCATTTTTTTAAATGTAGTAAAGAAAAACAATAAAAAAAATAACAATTTAATCAGTTAAATATTTGTATGCGGCAACTTTTCGCTTTACTTATAATCCTTATCAACTTGTTCTTTCATACTTTTTTTCTTTAATTAATTTCATCACTTGTTTTAAGAGGATAAAAAAAAAGATGGCGTTCAACCTCATTTTATTCAATTTTTTTTCCCCTTCAACTTTTTTTTCTAAATCAACCGCATATTAAAATACGGTTTACGTAAATAAAAAAGAAGCCGCTTTAATTTGTTTTTTATGCATTTCAGTTTATTTCGTTTTTAAAAATCGTTCTAAATCGCTTTCTATGTCAAAAGTGGTTACAACAATTTTTTTTTTGAAATATTGAAATTAGCCACATAAAAAAAGGTTTTAAGATTTAAATAAAATAATTAGTTTTTACTCCAGTCAAACAAAAAAAATAATAAAAATTTTTGCTTGTCATAAATGTATTTTAGAATATTACGAATATTATAATTCTTAAAAAAAACTCCCATTTAATGATTTACAGAATAAAAATAAGTTGCATTATTAGAAAAAAAACATAAAAATAATGCATAGCGCATTGCTTTTTTAAATTTTAAATTATATAATTAATTAATTAATTCCCTGGAACTACAGTTCCTGATGGCCGTCTACCTACTGGCTACCTAATTAATATTCCTACAGAAATTTTGAAAAATTTTCTGCTATTTTTCAAAGTTTGCTCATTAGTATATTTCGAAACAGCAGATATTTTCTTTTTACGAGGTAGGGTTGTCATCCCTACGTACAAAAGCTCTACAGTCATATTAGACACAGACATACGAGTCATATTAGACGAGACATTCTTTTTACGAGGTAGGGTTGTCAGCCCTACGTACAAAAGCTCTACAGTCATATTAGACACAGACATACGATTTAAAAGTGGATTGCGAACCACTACAAACATCCATGGCACAGAAATTATAGACTTACAATTGATTAAATGTTAATTGACAAAAATGAAATAGTTAAAATTCTATTAAAAATAGATTCAAGTATAATATATATCAGGTACAGTTAACGTAGAAAAATGATGAGCCATTCAATGTATTAAATACCCATGAACAAAGTAAATTGCAATTCTAATTAAGTCTAAAATTATGTGCATGCTGAAGAAAAATATTAAAAAAATAATTATGATGATAAGGTGGACTATGTTATTATATAAGTGAAAGTCAAATTCGAAGTCATTACCTCAACCGATACTACTGTATTCCACTGCAATTTTGTATGAATAACCCAGCGAGTCAATAGTATGTCCCCATATCTTTAAGCCTATCCGAAACACTTTCCACTCTACGGATTTATCATGCCTACTCCAACATAATCACAAGAAATTTCTGTTCCGACTAGTTAATCAAAAATTATTTATTTCGGCTTAAATACTATTACTATATTACAAGAATTCCCGACTCGAGGCAATGTGCACCGCTGGTGAACATTAGGGCGGAGGTTCAATCCGCTGCCGGCTTTGTTGTAGACACTATCTAAAGAAAACGAGGGAACTCGATGGTGTTTGTGATGTTCAACAACTTGCCTCGTGAGGCGGACTACTTGGTGGGTGTTTTCAGGGTTTTCTCCCATACGAAAAGCAAATGCGGAGTAGTTCCCCCTGCATTGCTAACCCTGCAATATGCTCAGCATCACAAACACCATCTATTGTAATGTTACACCGCTTAAAATATTGGGAATCCAAGCCACATCTTGTTGCGAGTAATCCTCAGTGTCCGGCAGCGCGGGTCTACTCATGGATGGAGGGAAAGGGGGCAGCTTCTGTTGTTGATGGAGCACCAATAGGTAGAAGTCTGACTTGGCTCCGTGGCGTTCTTATGGTCATATGAACCGGGCCCTATGGAGGACTTTTAGGGAGTACCACACCGCGCATCTGCTTATCGTAGGGGTGAAACACCGGAAAACTCCCACCACGAAGTCCGACTAATATGGCAAGATGCTGAACATCTCAAACACCATCTAATATCCTCGTTTTTTTAAACAGTGTCTACAACAAAGCTGCCAGTGGATTAAACCTCAGCCCTAATGCTCACCAACGGCGCACGTTGCCATTGAGCCACGAGTCGGACAAACTATAAAATTGATATGTATTAAAAAATATATTTGTAAAAAAGGTATGCATGCATTAAAATAAGTTATAAAAGTGATATTAATGAAAATAATGTTTTCAGTCATAAATGATTTGGTATTGTAATTGTATATTTTATGTTTCATTAACATATCATGAATGTTCTGTGATGATATTTTAAATTGAGCTATTAAGTCTTATACTAAAGCAGAAAATTTATTCTCTGTTAACATCCAAGGAAATCAGCCTTCCATTAAAGTTATTCGAATCATTATTTATTTTATCTGGTCTAGATCCTTTGAAATTAATAAACAGTTTTACAATGATCATTGCTTCATAATCTGCTTGATAATGTCCGCACCGAATTAATCCTGTTATTAAAAGTTGATGTATGAAATTTCCGTGGTGGAACAAACTTTAGAAATCAACTAGGCTACTAATGAATGCGACATTTGGATTAAATAAACGAAAGATATATTAGAAAGTACCTCAGTACATTTTCAGCTACTCGGACTTAGCGTCTCGTAAGCTCCTCTTCAATTCTTACTATAGAATGAATCTTTCTTCCTATTAGTTAGGATTACGAGTTTATTTTAAAGGTCATTTTTGAATTTAAGCTGGTTTTACTAAGCATAACTCATATATCATTTCATGAATAAATTAATGAGAAAACAAGCAATATATATAAAAAAAATTTAAACTCAATTCCTACTTTTTTTTCACTCTATTGCAGAAAGTCTTTTATAAGTACTTTTCATTCATTTTTTTAAGTTTAGCTGGCGCCATCTATTGGTAGATATATGCAACTTAAATTTTTAAAAAAATCTAAAATTAATTAATTCAATTTAATTAATGAATTAATATTTGAAAAAAAAATGTATTAACATCCAGTGTCATCCACTACAAGTTCAAAAAAAATTGTATTTGGACTTGAGTGGATGAATAAAAAGTATTTTATGAACGACTGAAAATTTGAACAAGATATATACAGAGAGAGCGTGAGCTAATAGTAGGAATTGAAAAAATCATCTAGAATACATTACTATTATGGCTCCATTTTTGGTACCATGTAGTATTTGATATTAATATCTCATAAATGTTTTCAATTTACTCCCATTGAAGTTAATATAAAGTTTTGATTATTCGAATCCAATTAATTGAGTTCTACTTCAACCAAAAAAGCTCAAATCCAACTTTTTCCCACCACTTGCTTTAAATATTTGAGGCCTGATGGCCGTGTGGCTAGCGCTCTGTACCACAGATTTCGGGTTCCAGTCTCGGCGGTGCCATGGATGTTTGTAGTGGTTTGGAATCCACTTCAACCCATAGTTCCCGGTCTAATATGACTGTAGAGCGTTGGGTGTAGGTCTGACAATCCTACCTGTGAAAAGTTAGCGTCACTGAGTCAAGTCAGACTTATACCTATGGGGGCTCCATCACAGCAGAACCTTTCCCTTCTTCCATGAGACCCTATGGGGTCTTGGACTTAATCTAGAAGTTGCTGTCTACCAAGTGGGATAAGAAACAACAACAACCAAATTTTCATTTAAATACTGGTTTCAATGTATTAGTTATTTCTGAAATCAGATTTCGAGTTCAAGTCCTGGCGGTGCCATGGATGTTTGCAGTGGTTTGGAATCCACTTCAACCCATAGTTCCCGGTCTAATATGACTGTAGAGCGTTGGGTGTAGGTCTGACAATCCTACCTGTGAAAAGTTAGCGTCACTGAGTCAAGTCATACTTATACCTATGGGGGCTCCATCACAGCAGAACCTTTCCCTTCTTCCATGAGACCCTATGGGGTCTTGGACTTAATCTAGAAGTTGCTGTCTACCAAGTGGGATAAGAAACAACAACAACAAAATTTTCATTTAAATACTGGTTTCAATGTATTAGTTATTTCTGAAATCAGATTTCGAGTTCAAGTCCTGGCGGTGCCATGGATGTTTGTAGTAGTTTGGAATCCACTTCACCCGGTCCTAATATTATCGTAAAGTGTTGTGGGGGTATTGCTACTCCCCGTCCGTAACTTATCTTCAAACTACACGAGCCCCCGGGTAGTGCTACATAAGTAACAGCGGTGCAGCCCTTGCTTATGGCATATAAATATCATGGTCTGGGTATTTGCAGCTGCATTAGAAAAAAAAATGCTTTAAATATTTTCATACGTAATTTTCTTGGGAATCCCGCTTTTCATCCATAAAATATATAGGTATTGTTTTGGGGAGCGGGTTTTTTTTTTTTTTGTCCTTGATCACTTTTCATTTTGTTTTAAATTTCTTTCACGAGTTATTTTTTAAAATTTCTTTCAGGAATTTTTTTTTTAAGTTTCTTTCACGAGCTTGTTTTTAAGTTTCTTCCGTTGGCTTTTTTTTTTAGTTTCTTCCACGAGCCCCTATCAAGATAAGAGTTGAATGAAAAGAAAAATCTCAAAAATTAAGAAATATATATATTTTTTTTTACATAACACATTAAATTTTGTAAACAGACGTAATGTGTTACATGAAAAATTAAAAGTAAAAGTTTTGTAAAAAAAAAAAGTCACAAGAGAAGTTATTCTAACATTATTATTCTATTTTTTGTTGTTGTTGACATAAGAAATTAAGTATTTGTTAAGTATTCATAATTTCCTTTTAATAAAATATTGTTTTATTATAACTTGATAATATAAATATTTATTTTAAATTTAAAAAAAAAAACGTTTTTTAATTAGTGCCAACATGTTAATAAATTTTCACAATTATTTTATAAAAAGTTTGGTGCGCGTAACAATTTTACATATTTTTATAAACATATATTATATAATTATATTATATTAACTTATAACATATAACAATATATATATATTTTAATTAGTAGGAGGAGGGGTGGAGTATGAGTTTGAGAATCTCTACTGTAATAAATTATTCGATACCTTGAATTAACATTGTAGTAAATTACTTGTCATGCAATTAAATAGGAATGATTCATTATTCCACGTTCTGTTCTATACCAACTGTGTTCGAATTCGATATTCTGTTCCATTCCTCTGCCAATCACTGTCTTCTAATCTTGATCCCTTTCCATTCTGACGTTCTGTTTGACTCGCTCTTTGATGGGCTGCCATGTTTGTAGTTCTCAAACGAGTAGCACGCACCGCGTTCCCTGCATTCCGATAAGAACGTTGAGATACTCCCTATATTAAACCAGGACCACACATACCAGGGAGAGAGACAAAGACTGACTGCATTGTATTTTTGTCTCCCGGGTTTAATTGATAAATGATGAATGTGTATTGATTATCCTAGAAATGCGATTTTCCTTAATAGTAATCTGGGTTAATCGTCAAATAATGTTTCGTTCTAAAGCCGCGTCCAGATTTGAAACACTTTACAAGCATGTTCGTATATCCCCGGGTGTTGCAGTTTTAATATTACTACTCCTACTATACCACACCACACCACAACACATCACTGTGCCTAGAACTGAGTTGTCCTTATTCAGTTTGGGAATGCTATAGGTGAGATGTCTGACTGGTCTCTGTGACGCTCTACGGTCATATGAGACGGGGACCTACGGCTTAAAGTGGATTCCGAACCCCTACAAACATCCATGGCACCGCCGGGACTTCAACAGTCACTCGTCCGTCAGGCCCCACTATCGAGATAAGGTTGAATAAAAAAAAATTATTTATTTTTAATATTAATTATATTTACGATTTTTTATATTTTCCAAGCAAACGTAATGTGTAATGTCGAACTTAACAATGTAAAGTTTTGTAAAAAAAAAAAAAAAAAAAAAAAAAAAGATACTACACATTAAATAAAAGAGTCGCGTTATTCTAATATTTTACTTTATTTGACGTAAGAAATTCAATATTTATTAGTTATTCATAATTTCATTTCAATAAAATATTGTTATTTGCAACCTGATAATATAAATATTTATTTTAAACTTTAAAAACAAACTGTTTTTATTATTACTATTACTATTATTTACATTTTTATTTTTATTTTATTATTACTATTAATAAAACTACTTAATCATTACATAAAAAGATTGGGTTGAATAACAATATATATATATTTTAATGAGGAGGGGGTATATGAGTTAGAAGATCGCTACTGTAATAAATTACTCCGATACCTTGAATTAACATTATGGTAAATTACTTGTCATGCAATTAAATAGGAACGATTCGTTATTCCATTTCATGTTCTGTACCAACTGTGTTCGCATTCGATATTCCGTTCCATTCCTCCGCCAATCACTGTCTCCTAATCTTGATCCCTTTCCATTCTGACGTTCTGTTTGACTCGCCGTTTGATGGGTTGCCGTGTTTGCAGTTCTCAAACGAGAATCACGCACTACGTTCCCTGCATTCCGATAAGAACGCTGCGATACTCCCTAAATTAAACCAGGACCGCACATACCAGGGAGACCGTGGATCAGACTGACTGCCTAGTATCATTGTCTCCCGGGTTTAATTGATAAATGATGGATGTGTATTGATTATCCTAGAAATGCGATTTTCCTTAATAGTAATTTGGTTAATCATCAAATAATGATCTGTTCTAAAGCCGCGTCCAGATTTGAAGCACTTCGCATGAGTGTTCGTCTTTCACCGGGCGCTTTAATTTGAATACGAAAAAATCTTCATGCAAGCGAACCAGCAGTCTAATTTCGGAATGTCCATAAGACCCTTTGAAGCTTGAGCGAAAACGACACCCGGCCGGGCGAAAATTCTGCTGCACCGAAAACATAAAAACCCATACTTTTCTATTTCCATTCAAATTGCAATTAAATTACATGAACTTGTAGTTTTGTTTGGAGGGAAAAGGGGCAGCATCTGTTATGAGGAAGCAACCGTACGCAGTGCACCCGTCTGAGTGGATCCGTGTCGTTGAAAAGCGTAGTGTCTTCAGGTATTATTTTTAGGGTAATTATCCGGCATTTGCGTGACGCATAGGAAAAAAACTGGAAACTCCCACTAGACAGCCCGACTAAAGATTTTTCGTTTAATATGGTTTACCGACATACACTTTGGGTTAATTAGACTAGAACCTACAATTTTAACACGGATTCCGAAACACTGACAAACGTCCATGCCACCGCCAAGAAATCAACGATATGCTGAACATCACAATCGCCATCGATTTTAATATTATGCAGTTTAAAATATTGGGAATCCAAGCTACATCTTGCTGTTGTGTCAAATCCTCAGTATCCGGCAGCACAGAAACTGAGAATTTGACATAACGCACACACACACATATAACTTATTAATTTTTTCCTTTGGAAAAACTACTACTACACCACACCACATCACTGCTCCTAGGTCTGAGTTGCTTCTATACAGTGTGGGAATGATGTGGTTGAGAAGAAGCCTGACTGGGCTCTGTGACGCTCTACGGTCATATGAGACCGGGATCTACGGTTTAAAGTGGATTCCGAACCACTATAAACATCCATGGCACCGCAGAGATTTGAACCCGAAACCAGAGGTACCGAGTGCCAGAGCAGTAGCCACTCGGCCATCAGGCCCAAAACTTTGCCCCGGACGTTATTTGAACACGCAACCTTCGGATCTGGAGTCCAGACGCGCTACCGCTCGACAGACAAAAATTTAAAAAATAATAATAAATAAATAAATAAAAAAATGGGAACAGAAAATTTCTAAAAATAATAACATAATTAACTGTGGTGTCGATAAATAAGCACTTTCAACTCCTACTATTACATAATATTTATTTTTTTAATATAATCGCACTTTTATTTAAAATTTAAAAGCGAATAATTTTGCTTAATTACATGATTAAATAAACCAAATGACTAACTTGTGGCTCTAATACTCTCCGTCCAAGAGTTAATACAAAAGACCAATATTATTCCAAAATCCCTAATAGAGTTAAGCCAAGTAAATGCGATTCAAAAGCTCCTAACTACAGACAGCAAAAGAACCAACACGTCTGCGGACGAACAATCCAAAACCGACCGAGAAAACGAGATCACGCGAAATCACGTTTTAAAACTCGGTGAATTTCATTCGAATCCGTTGTTCGGCGACGGACTTTTCTCTTCTGAAGAATGGCAACATGCAAATAAGCAAACGATTCGTGCGACTTCAAAAGCGGCGCGTTCATACCCCTTTGAAGAAGACAGAAACAAGGTTGCTTCATTAGCATTTAGTGGGAAATAAAAGGCATATAGATGCGCATTCAAGGGTTAAAGTTAGGAGGAAAGATGGCGGCTATAAAAGCAGTAGGAATGAATTTAAAATAGTGCCATCTCTTTTTGATACAACAGATATTTTGTAAAACATTATATCTAAAGTTAAAGAACGAATTCATATAAAATTATACATAAAATTCACTTTAAATATTTCTTGTTACACCAAGACAGAATAAAACACATATTCTAGTGATGTGGATACGGTTAACCAGGTTGTAACTGGGTGTGGTTGGGTTGAGATATTTAAGGTACAGGTTGAAGAACTCAGTTTTATTGACAAATGACACATTGCACACCACACAAATACAATTAGAGATACACAATATTTAACACATTTAAAGACAGATAATTACAAATTCTTAGTAGGATTTCACGTCTCAACCGAAAAATCCAAATTCAGCTATGCGCAGGAAGATCGAAATATACCTCCTCTCTGTATGAGAGAGTACGTTTGTCGCTCAACAGTCATTTTGTGCCCACTTTACCCTAATCAGAACGGGGCCTACAATTTAAAGTGGATTACAAACTATTTACAAACAACCATGCCACCGCCAGGATTCGAACCTGATGCCTGTGGTACCAAAGGCCAGTACGCACCAAATGGCCATTATGTCGCTCTGCGCGAAACTGACGATTAGATGCAAAACGCACTTATAACTTTTATTTTTACTTTCGGAAAGTCTTCAGTTAAAAAGAAAATAGGCTATATTTATCTTTTATTATAATTACACTTATATTTAATATTGAAAAGGGAATAAATTTGCTTAATTATGAGAATAAATCTACTAAATGAAGTAATACAGTAAACTAGTGCTCTAATACTCTCCGTCCAAGTTAATACAAAAGACCAATATTATTCCGAAATCCCTAATAGAGTTAAGCCAAGTACATGCGATTTGAAAAGCTCCTAACTACAGACACACCGGGAGTAAAAGAACAAACACGTCTACTTCGAACAATCCAAAACCGAGCCAGAAAACGAGATCACGCGAAATCACGTTTTAAAACTCGGGGAACTTCATTCGAATCCGTTGTTGGTCGACGGACTTTTCTCTTCTGAAGAATGGCAACATGCAAATAGACAAACGATTCGTGCGAGAGCCATGGACTTCAAAGGGGTATAAACGCGTCGCTTTTGAAGAAGACAGAAACAAGGTTACTTCATTAGCATTTGGTCGGAAATAAAAGGCATACTTATATATGCGCATGAAGGGATAAAGTTAAGAGGAAAAATGGTGGTTATAAACGCAGGAGGAATGGATTTAAAATAGTGCCATACTGTACTGGTACCCTTTTTGATATAATAGATATTTTGTAAAACATTACATCTAATAAGAATGAAACTGCTTTGTAAGTTATATTAAATTAAACATAAAATTCACATTACATATTTCTTGCAACTTGTTCATCAAAACAGAATAAAACACATATCGCAGTGGTGTGGGTACGACCAACCAGATTGTAAATGGGTGTGGTTGGGTTGAGATACTTGAGACAGAGGTTGGTGAGCTCACAGCTTTATTGACACTCGCACAAACATCACACGCGTATAATTAGAGACCTGCATTATTTAACATTTAAAGACAAATAATTATAGATCCGTAGTAGGATTTCACCTCTCAGACGAAAATTTGATACTCAGTTATGCGCAGGATGCACGAAATATACTCCCTCTCCACATGAGAGATTTGGTTTGTCGCTCTACAGTCATTTTGTGCACACTTTGGGCTAATCAGACCGAGACCTACAATATAAATTGGATTCAGAACCCCTCACAAACATCCATGGCACATATCAATTGGCCATCAGACCATCCTGCAGGTCACTGAGGATTAGACACGACACACACACACATAACTTATTTTTCCTTTCGAATTATAAAAATTAAATAAAAAATGGGACGAGAAATGTCTAAAAACAATAAAATAAATTAACTGTACCGTAGATAAATAAACTATGTTCAGCTTCTGTTATTATCTAATATTTATTTTATAATAATTGCAATATCATTTAATATAATGAAAAGGGCATAATTTTGCTTAATTACATGACTAAATCCACCAAATAAAGTTAATAGAGTAAACTAGTGCCCTCCGCCCAAGTTAATACAAAAGATCAATGTTATTCCAAAATCCCTAATAGAGTTAAGCCAAGTAAATGCGGTTTAATAGCTCCTAACTACAGATACACCGGCAGCAAAAGAACAAACACGTCTGCTTCGAACAATCCGAAACCTAACGAGAAAACGAGATGACGCGAAATCCCGTTTTAAAACTCGGGGAACTCCATTCGAATCCGTTGTTGGGCGACGGACTTTTCTCTTTTGAAGAATGGCAACATGCAAATAAACAAACGATTCGAAGCGGCGCGTTCATACCCCTTTGAAGAAGATAGTAACAAAGTTTGCTTCATTAGCATTTCAGCGGAAATAAAAGGCATATGTATGCGCATGAATGGATAAAGTTATGAGGAATAGATGGCGCATACAAACGCAGTAGGAATGAATTTAAAATAGTGCCAATAATGCAATATATATTTGATT
Source organism: Caerostris darwini (assembly GCA_021605075.1). Lineage (NCBI taxonomy): Eukaryota > Metazoa > Arthropoda > Arachnida > Araneae > Araneidae > Caerostris > Caerostris darwini. Next base: position 19,034 of record BPLQ01007675.1, on the reverse strand, counting down.
GTCAATGATACAATATATATTTATAACTTATATTAAATTCAATTTAAATATTTCTTGTAACTTGTTCACCAGGACAGAGTAAACTGTATTGTTGTGGGTAGTGGCAACCAGATTGTAACTAGGTATGGTTGAATTGAGATATTTGAAGCACAGGTTGGAAAACTCAGTTTTATTGACACACGCACAAACATCACACATATACTATTAGAGATATAAATATTTAACGTATATATACACACATATAATTAAAGATCCATGGAAGAATTCCACAAAATAAGCCGAAAAAAGCCGATACTCAGCTATGCGCATTATGCGCGAAATATACTACCACACTGGGTGAGAGTATAAACTGCATCTAAACGCATTGCAGGACGCTGGTTTGGTTTGTCGCTCTATGATAATTTTTTGCACACTTTAGGGTAATCAGACCGGGACCTACAATTTAAAGTTGATTCTAAATCACTCACAAACATCCATGCCACAGACAGAATACGAACGTGAAGTCTGTGGTAGAAAAGACCAGAGTACTAGCCAGTTGGCCACCAGGACACTACGGATTAGACACAACATGCATATATAACTTATTTTTCCTTTCAAAAAAAAAAAAAAAAAAAAAAAAAAAAAACATTTACAAAAAAAAAAAAAAAATTTTACAAACAAAAACTGTGGTGTAGATAAATAACCTGTGTTCAACTTCTATTATTATCTAAAATTCATTTTAATATAATTGCACCTCCATTTAATATAAAGAAAAGCGAATAATTTTGGTTAATTACATGATTAAATTTACTAAATGACTACAATAGAGTAAACTAGTGTTCTCCGCGCAAGTTAATGCAAAAGATCAATATTATTCCAAAATCCCTAATAGAGTTAAGCCGAGTAAATGCGATTCAAAAGCTCCCGACAACAGACACACCGGGTGCAAAAGAACAAACACGTCTAAAGGCGAACAATCCAAAAGCGAATGAGAAAAGGAGATCACGCGAAATCACGTTTTAAAACTCGGGGAACTTCATTTGTATCCGTTGTTGGGCGACGGACTTTTCTCTTCTGAAGAATGGCAACATGCAAACAGACAAACGATTCGTGCGAGAGCCATCGACTTCAAAGGGGTATAAACGCGCCGCTTTTGAAGAAGAATAGAAACAAGGTTACTTCATTAGCACTTAGTCGGAAATAAAAGGCATACTTATATATGCGCATGAAGGGATAAAGTGAAGAGGAAAGATGGAGGATATAAATGCAGTAGGAATGAATTTAAAATAGTGCCATCTCTTTTTGATACAGCAGACATTTTGTAAAACATTACATCTAAAGTTAAAGAATGGAGCTGCTTCATAACTTATATGAAATTCAATTTAAATATTTCTTGCAACTTGTTCACTGAGACAGAATAAAACACATGTTGCAGTGGTGTGGGTAAGGGACAACCAGATTGCAACCGGGTGTGGTTGGGTTGAGATACTTGAGACAGAGGTTGGAGAACAGTTTTATTTACAAGTGGTACAAGTGGTGGCTATTTATTTACAAGTGGCACAAGCACCACACATATATAATTAAAAACATACAATATTTAACGTATTTAAGCACATATGATTATAGATTCATGAAAGGATTCCAAGAATAAACCTAAACCCAGATACTCAACTAGACGCATGATGCGCGAAATATACTAACTGTCCGGGCAAGAGTCTATAAAACAAATGACCATTTTGAATAAACGCCACAGGGTTGCGCTCTTGCACTGCGTAGATTTAGTTTGGTTTGTCGCCATACGGTCATTTTTTGCACACTTTACGCTAATCAGACCGGGACCTGCAGTTTAAAGTGGATTCAGAATCACTCACACACATACAGGCCACAGCCAGTATACGAACCTGAGGCCTATGATAACAAAAGCCAGAGTGCTAGACAATTGGCTATCAGGACACTGCAGATTAGACACAACCATAACTTATTTAATTTTTCCTTTCCAAAAACAAAATTAAATAAAAAAAAGGGAAAGAAATATTTCTAAAAACAATAAAATAAATTAACTATGATGTACAAAAATAAGTGGGTTTCAGTTTTTATTATTACCTAATATTTAATATAATATAATTACATTTCCATTTAATCTCAAAAAGAGAATACTTTTGCTTAATGATTAAATCCGCCAAATGAAGTAAATAGTGCTCTCTGCCCAAGAGTTAATACAAAAGATCAATATTATTTCAAAATCCCTAATACAGTTAAGCGAAGTAAATGCAATTCTAAAGTTCCTAACTGCAGATACACCGGGAGCAAAAGAACAAACACGTCTACTTCGAACAATCCAAAACCGAGCCAGAAAACGAGATCACGCGAAATCACGTTTTAAAACTCGGGGAACTTCATTCGAATCCGTTGTTGGGCGACGGACTTTTCTCTTCTGAAGAATGGCAACATGCAAATGGACAAACGATTCGTGCGAGAGCCATCGACTTCAAAGGGGTATAAACGCGCCGCTTTTGAAGAAGAACAGAAACAAGGTTACTTCATTGGCATTTGGTCGGAAATAAAAGCCATAGAGATGCGCATGAAGGCATAAAGTGAAGAGGAAAGAGGGAGGATATAAATGTAGTAGGAATGAATTTAAAGTAGTATAATACTGTTCTGGTACCTTTTTGATACAGCAGATATTTTGTAAAACATTACATCTAAAGTTAAAGAATTGAACTGTTTTGTAACGTTTTAAATATTTCTTGCTACTTGTTCAACAAGACAAAATAAAACACATGATGTAGTGGTGTGAGTACGGGCAACCTGAATGTAACTGGGTGTGGTAGGGTTGAGATACTGGAAACACACGTTTGAGAACTCACAGCTCTATTGACACATGCACTAACACTATACACATACAATATTAGAGACGTCCAATATTTAACACAATTACAGTCATATATTTCTAGATTAGACAAAGGATTTCTAATTCCAATTCTAAGCCAAAATCCCGATAGTCAGCTTAGCGCAGGAAGCGCGAAATATACTCCCTCTCCGAATGAGAGTCTGTTGGCCAACTAATGCACCGGGATGAGCAAAATATATTTCCTTTCGGTATGAGAGACTATAAACTAAACAATTCTCAGCGCGGATTGCGCTGTACTTCCTCTCAGGTGAGAATCTCGAGGCCGACTGACTATTTCTCCGGAATGCCAAAGAAAACTCTCTTGCTAATGGGTAGGAGGCATCACGGTTACAATACTAGTTCTTATTTGTAAAACAAGTAATAAACTGAACATTATTAAAAGTTCGAATCTTCTAAAATACATATTTCTTTTTCCAATGTTATTTAAAATGTTCATAAATTAAATTAAAATTAAAATAGAAGAAGACATAAGGAAACCATCATGTTTCATTAGATATTACATTATATATTAATATGCAAAATTCTAAAGATCAGAAAATTACTCATCAGAATTTAAGAAAGAAATTAACAAGGATCTACAAGTAGGTTAAATATAACATAATAATACGATTCTATCCACACATACTATTTATTATATCACCACCATTCTAAAAAAAATTCAAATTATTAAAACGTTAAATTTTTTACAGCATTAAAATAAACCTTAAAATACTATTTGAAGAAATGATACGACAGAATAAAAATACAAATAAAAAATAACAAAGTGGAAAAAGCAAACGATATTTTTAAAATGGGGAAAAAATATTGAGGCTTACCAAGAAGCACAAATACATGCCGTTCAGATGTCTCAGCGGTTAAGTAGTATTTTAATTAGAAATCCCAAACAATGAATAAATCTATGCTAAATTTCTCCAAAACCTTTTCGATTCTTTCGTCTAATTGCTTTCTCAATTTGGTTAAATATGTGTCTTATCAGTTATAACAGTAAATATATTTACTGAAACGAAATTAGAAATAATTTCGATATATTTATAATGATGTTTCAGTATTGTAATGATGGTTGAGATACATTTATAATCTTAGTTTAATTATTATTCTAGATATATCTACTTCAAATTAATAAGATACAAACTTTAATATTTCTGAGAATGCAAGAATTTAACAACTACATGAAACTTTTCAATTAATAAATGCATACAAAGGACGTTCGACAGAATGCGCATCGAATTACATGTCGAATACATATAACTCGATTGAAAATACAACTGCACGGGTGTTCGCAAAATTATTATTCATAACTTGTGTTTCTAATCTCGCAAATCCTTTGATCTCGTCTGCAGTGTGGTGGAACACTTTTCGGAATGTTCTGGAATAACAAAAGAGCAACGACCCCCAAAGAGATGTAATTCGATTCTGAAAGATGGTTATGTTTATTTGGATTCACAATTTGAAATTATTTCCATTTTAACAACTAATTGTAGGAAAATTTGTCTCTCGGATACTGGTTTAACAAAAAATTGGAAATAAAAATAAAAAATTAGCAGTTGAGAAACCAACAAAACTAACATTTAAATGTAAAGCGTTTTATTTAAATTCGTACTGAAGTTACACTATGAGCCTAATGGCCGAGTGACTAGCGCTCTGTGACAAAGGTTTCAGGTTCGAGTCCTGGCGGTGTCATGGATATTTATAGTGGTTCGGAATCCACATTAAACCTACGGTCCCGATCTACTATGCCTTTTGGGCGTTGGGTGTAGGGCTAACAACTTTATCCCGTAAAAAACATCTTTTGTCCTCAAATCTGCTAATAGGCAGACGGGCTTGGCCAAAAATGGGGCTGTTGCGCCAGTGAAGAACATTTGGTTTGGTTTGTCGCTCTACGGTCAGAGCGACTAACAGTTTAACGTGGATTCCGTACCACTCACAAATATCCATGCTACTCGAACCTGAAGCATGTGGTACAAAAGGCCAGAGCGCTAGCCAATTGCCATCATCCCATCCAATGAAGAAGAAGAAGAAAGGGTTAACAAATTTATACTAAATTTCAGGAAATCCTTTTTTTGGTTCTTCCGTCTAATTTCTTTCTCAATTTTGTTAAATATATATCAATTATAACAGTAAATGTATTTTATTGAGATTAAATTATAAATCATTTTGATATATTTATAATGATGTTTGGGATACATTTATAACGTTAGTTTGATTATTAATCCAGATGTATTTACTTCAAATGAATAAAATACAAACTTCCAATATTTCTGAGGATGCAAGAATTTAACAACTGCACGAAACTTCTAAATTAATTAATGCATACAAAGAACATTCGACAGAATAGGCATAGAATTGCATATCGAATACATATAACTCGATTCAAAACACAACTATTCTGGTGTTCCCAAAGTTATTATTCATGACTTGTGTTTCTAATCCGGCAAATCCTTTGATCTCGTCTGCAATGGGGTGGAACACTTTTCAGAATGTTCTGGAATAACCAAAGCGCCACAACCCCCAAAGAGATGCCATTCGATTCTGAATGATGGTTCTCGTTTTGAACGTTTTATGTTTATTTGGATTCACAATTGGAATTTATTTCCAGTTTAACAATTGGTTTTAGGGAAAACCTGTCTCTCGGTTATAATTTAAAAGAAAATTGAAAAAATGAAAAAATAAATTAGTGGTTAAGAAACCTACAAAATTTACATTTAAAGTGCGTTTTTTAAATTCGCAAAAAATTCTTTAAAATAAATATAATAAAATGCAGGGTATACAGTAGCAGTTGAGTAACACCTCTAAAACTTTTAGACTAACAAATTTAAATAGTAATTTTTTTTATCCTAGCGTTTTCATTAAAATCGTAAAATGAAAAAGTCTCGTACAAAATTGAGCTTCTTAATTTGTAAATGAATTTTTTTTAGTTTCAAATTTTCTTTAAAGAGCGTTGCTACTTTAACGATTTTAAATAGTTTTTCTCTTATTAAAAATAAAATGGCGGTGTCAATGGAATTTTGTAAAATGGTGGAAAGAGGGCAAATCTCTTCGAGAAATCGCTTCGTTGATTGGTGTAACTCATGGTTGTGTCCAAAAAATACTACGTATATAAGAGTATAAGTATAAAAAAACTGGATCTGTGGCGAATATTCCTGGAAGAGGACGTAAAGAAGTACTGAGTACTACAGCGAAGAGGAAGATCATTCACTCAGTAAAGAAAGATCCGAGGGTGAGTGCCTCTAAACTAGCTTTATCGATGTCCTCTACAATCGGGAAAAAGATCTCAGTTGAAACAATTCGACGTACCCTTCACCAATATGGGTTTCATGGCCGTACACCAATACGAAAGCCACTCCTCAAGTATATGAATAGACAAAAGAGAGTGATTTTTGCCAAAGAACATCGTTTAAAGCCTATTTCTTTCTGGAACACTGTAATATTTTCTGATGAAAGTAAGTTTAATCTTTACGGAAGTGATGGACGATTTAAAATATGGAGAGAAGCTAGGAAAGCACTGGCACCTAAAAACACCATTAAGACAGTCAAGTTTGGAGGTGGATCTGTCCTCGTTTGGGTTGTATGTCGGAATAAAATAAAAAACTGGAGGAGTTGGAGAGCTTGCTTTTATTGATGGTATTATGGACAAACATGTATATTTGGGGATTTTAAATGATAACTTGAAAAAAAAAAGTGCCAGTAAGTTGGGGCTTGGGTCAAGCTTCATATTCCAGTAGGACAACGACCCCAAGCATACAGCGAAGATTGTGCAGTTATACTTGCTGTACCATTGCAAGAAGCAATTACACACTCCAGCCCAGTCTCCAGACCTAAACGTCATCGAAAATTTGTGGTCGCAATTAAGAAAGCTGTACATGAGCATGAAATCACAAGCCAGGAAGTTCTCAAGAAGGTTCTGATTTGAAAGAATGGGCTAAAATTTCTGTTGAAACCACTAAAACACTAGTAGAATCTATGTCCAGAAGATTACAAGCTGTAATTCAAGCAAACTGAAAATGCAACAAAATATTAATTTGTACGTTAAACGGAAATTAATAAAGGTGTATACTTATTTTTGTGTGCTGTTTTTCCTTCGTCTCAGATCTAAAGATTTATTTTTTTTTTTTCGTAAAAATAAATAAACGTAAAATTTTATAAAGTGATATACATAGACTAAAGTATATAAGGTAAAAATTCAACCATCTTAAAAGCAATATTTAATTTGTAAGTTGCAAAAAGTCTCTACAAATTTAAAATCGAAAAAGTCTACAAATTTCAAAAGAAAAAAATTAATAAATTAATTCATCAATAATCATTACTTAATAAATAATCATTTTATCTAATGTACTAGATATTATATTCCACTAATCGAGTTCACTTTTTTAAACATTGTACTTCTATATTGGTGGAACATCCACAACGTGGGTCAAGGCTGTATGCCTGACGGCAGATTTCGTGACAGGTTTGGTTTGGTTTGTCGCTCTACGATCATTTTCTGCACACTTTAGGCTAAACAGACCGGTACCTACAGTTTAAAGTGGATTCTTAATCACTAACAAACATTCATACCACCGCCAGGCTTCGAAGTTGAAGCCTGTGATACCAAAGGCCAGAACGCTAGCCAATTGGCCATCAACCCACCCAATGATGATTAAGTAGAAGAAGGGTTGAACAAATGTATGCTAAATTTATCGAAACCCTTTTTTGATTGTTTCGTCTGGTTAATTTCTCTATTTTGTTAAATATGTATAAATTATCTCTTATAACAATAAATATAGTTTACCGAGATGAAATCAGAAATAATTTTTAATGCGTTTATAATGATGTTTCATTATTTTAATGATGTTTGTGATACAATGTTAGTTTGATTATTATTACAGATACATTTATTTCAAATGAATAAAATACAAAATTCAATACTTCTGAGAATGCAAGAATCTAACTGTTATACGAAACTTTTCAATTAATGTGCGTCGAATTGCATGTCGAATACATATAACTCGATTCAAAACACAACTGTTCTGGTGTTCGTAAAGTTATTATTCATGACTAGTATTTCTAATCTCGCAAATCCTTTGATCTCGTCTGCAATGTGGTGGAACACTTTTCGGAATGCTCTGGAATAACAAAAGCGCAACAACCCCCAAAGAGATGTCATTCGATTTTGGAAGATGTTTCTCGTTTTGAACGTTTTATGTTTATTTGGATTCACAATTTGAATTTATTTCCGGTTTAACAATTGGTTTTATGAAAATCTGTCTCTGGGTTATTATTTAAGGAAAAATTGAAAATAATAATAATAAAATTATGGACAAAACCTACAAAAGTAAAATTTAAATTTAAAGTCTGTATTTTAAGTTCAACGTTAGAGAATCGTCATTTAGAGTTGCATCGTATGCAAAGAAATGAATTTTAAAATCAAAACTCGGTTCGAGTAAAAAAAATATATAATATATATATATATATCATATTTTGATCATTTTTTTATATATGTGAGCGACAAGTCTACAAATTTCAAAAGAAAAAAATAATAAGTAAATAAATATTTTATCCATTCTTGTAAACTATAAAATATTTAATACATTACCTTATATATATTTACCTTTATATTTCCTTGTATTTCACATTTTCTAATTAACATTTATATTTCCATACATTTAGCATTTATATTTCCTTGCATTTTACACTATTATATTTACATTTTTATTTCCTTACCCATTTCATTTTCATAATTACAATCCACTTTGTAAAATGTCTAATGCAAAATACTGCGCTTTATTACATAGAAATATATAAGTCGTCTTTTCGAGGACTTAAATCCTATCAACACGATAATGTTGTGTTCACGTATACGATTACGATAATGTTGTGTTCACGTATACGATTACGATAATGTTGTGTTCACGTATACGTGTACTTGTGGCACAAACACATTCATCTTGTACGGCAGGTTGTCATAAACTCAAAGGAGGTTGGATTTTTTGGTGCCACTGCGATTTGAATCCAATACATTAAAAGACGTTATCTGGGTAGATGACTTGTTACTTTTTACGACTTCTACGAACATCCTTCTAATTAGCATTTATATTTCCTTGCATTTTAAATTTTCATATTTACAGTCATTTACATTTCTATGATTTTGTAAGTGAATCTCTTCGTTCTTTCACGTAAGTACGTTTTTTCGAGGACCTTTAATCCTATCAAGATTTGATGATGATTACGATAATGTCGTATTCATATGAGATATAAAACACTCATTTTCTACGGACAGTTACCATAATCTCCAAGAATGTTGGATTTCTTGGTGCCACTGCAATTTGAATCCAATACATTTAAAGGCAGCATCTGGGTAGTTGATTCACAACTTTCTACCACTTCTATGAACCTCAAGAAAAATATTTTCTAGACAACATATTTATCGCGAGTCCCTGGAAGATATAAGGAAACATTCGATTTAGATTTGAAACACAGCTATGTTAGTTACGCTATCCACAAGTCCTTACTAAGCTAAAATAATTCAATAAAAATACTATGAAATAAGAATGAAATAGAACGAAAGAATAGCAATGTGCTTTATTATCCCTGGAAAATTGGTCTCGAGCACTATAAGCATGTTAAAATATCTGTCTTTCCGGTTTGTGTACAGCACTCGTTAACAAACTTAAAGCTGAGAAATCTTTCTGAAGCACATGACAGATAAATTTGAAATACTTTCAAGAGAAAAATCTATTGACAGTTTCAAAATTCTTAGAAGACATTTAAAAGAGAGAAAAACAAAAACAAGGAATGAAATAAGTATAATGACATGTTCCTCGAATCGATGCTGATATCCCAACAGATCTTCTTCTCGAGTAAACAAGTTTTGCCCAATACTTCTCCCCTCCATAATTCGCTTTTCAAACGTTCCCTTTATTTCTGGAAAAGTTTCACAGTATACCAAATTGGAAAGGAAGCAAAAAGTTTTTCTTTTGTGAGAAATAACGAAGAGGAAATTGAACGGAATCTGATTTCGAATAACTGGATGTACCAAAAAAGGAAGCGATCCTTTCTGTATCGGACCAAACAGAAAACAAAGCTATATAAGGATGCGCAGTAACAATGGTATGAAGAAAGAAGCGATTTATTGGGATATTCTTGTGTCTTTCTAGAAGGCATGAGGCGGAATTAGGTAATATAACAAGTTTCCATAAATATGACTGTAATTAGGAAATCTATAGACTTAAAACCAAATTAAAGATATCCATTTGATTGTACTGTAACGCCTCGACTTATATTAGACTTATAACGGCTTCAAGAAGAGGGCCACTTTCAGGTTCATGAGAACATTTTAATTTTTATTTACAAGCACTATATATATCCAATACATTTAAAGGCAGCATCTGGATAGATGGTTCACAACTTTCTACCACTTCTACAAACCTCACAGAAAGATATTGTAAGTTAGTCTTTTCGTTCTTTCATGTAAATACATTATATTTTTTCATGTAAGTACATTATGTTATACATTTTCGAGGACCTTTAATCCTATCAACATATAATGATGATGTCGTGTACACGTGAGGGACAAACACACTTATCTTGAAATGAGGATTACCAAAACCTCCTTGGAGGTTGGATTTCTTGGTGCCACTGCAATTTGAACCCAATACATTTAAATACAGCATCTGGGTAGATGATTCCCAACTTTCTACCACTTCTACGAACCTCACGGAAAGATTTCCTATACTACCTATTTAATCGTAACTCCCTGTCAGAGAAAAGGAAAAATTCGATTTAGACTTCGAACACAGCTCAGTCAGTTACGCTATCCACCAATCCTTTCCAAGCTTCAATAATTCAATAAAAATACTATGAAATACGAATGAAATAGAACAAAAAAGGACAATTTCTTTTATTACCAATGGAAAATTGGTCATTGGAGCACTATATGCATGTTAAAATATATATTTTCCCCACTTGTTAGCAAACTTAAAACTGAGAAATCTTTCTGAAGCACATAAACAGCGGGATTTGAAATACACTCAAAGAGAAAAATCTATTGACAGTTTCAAAACTCTTAAAAGAGAAACAAAACAAAAAAGCAATGAATGAAATAAGTATAATGACATGTTCCTCCAATCGATGTTGATATCCCAACAGATCTTCTCGAGTAAACAAGTTTTGCCCAATACTTCTTCTCCCCTTTCAATTTTTCCATAATTCCCTTTTCAAACGTTCTCTTTATTTCTGGAAAAGTTTTGCAGGATACCAAATTGAAAAGAGGAAACAAAAAGTTTTTCTTTTGTGAGAAATAACGAAGAGGAAATTGAACGGAATCTGGTTTGGAATAACTGGATGTACCAAAAAGGAAGCGATCCTTCGGTATCGGACAGACGAAAACAAAGTGCAATAACAATAGGATGAAGAAAGAAGCGATTTATTGGGACGAAATTTAGTGTCTTTCCAGATGGCTTGAGGTGGATTTATGTAATATAAGAAGTTTCCATACATATATAGAACGTAATTAGAAATCCATGGCCATTAAAACCAAATTAAAGATATTCATTTCATTGTATTGTAACGTCTTGGTCTATACTAGTCCTGTAACGGCTTCAAGAAGAGGGCTACATTTAGGTTCAGGGGAACACTTTAATTTTTATTTACATCAAATTTATTATATATATATATATAAATTTGATCATAAATGAAAGATTAAATCACAAGTTCACTCCAAGGTCAGACATTTTCAGAGCTCTCGACTCTACGTCGAATCTGAAATACGTGGTCTCATAACTGTAAACTCATAAATAAAACAGGCAATATCTGTCCTATATTCGCATTAATATTATTTTAAAATCAAAGTTAATTTTTTTCTCATCATTTCGGTAATTAATTTTTGAAATATATGGATGCACACATAACGTGTTTTTTAATACATGGACTTTCACTGCTTTGGCCATTATAAAATAAATATATTTTGTAAAAGTGTGATAAATCTCACGAGCCGGAAAAATGTTAAAGGCGGGACGCGGGTTGGCCACCCCTGACTCTAGCCAGTCATTAAAGCAGATTGTAATAACGGTTACTTTCAACTTTGAGAAAGCACTAAGCCATCTCAAACATTTCCAACCACGAAATTAACAATCGCGTTCCGTTCCTCGCCAAGTGATCCCAGACATCCAGTGGATTGATACTGAGAGCAACAATTTAACCGAGCTAAGCATTAATCATACTGAAGCAGCCACAGTCACATCTTACCAAGTAATTAATTAGCATAATTTACTTGAGGCACGTATTGCCTTCTCGGCTCTCACGCTAAGTTGGAGCAAGTAGACTATCTGAAGAGGTTTCGAATAGTTAGAACAGCTTCTGACTTTAGTCGCAAGATTATGAAAGAGCACTGCCATGTCAAACGATGCATTTATTGCTTTTTGATACTTGGTATAGTTTTAAAATAGAACTTTATTTCAAATTAAATTATTAATATTGTAAATTTGTGCCATATACAGGGTGATTATAATAAAAGTTCCACTTTCAAAATGCTGTAAAAAAAGAACCACTCGTCACAATGAGTTCAAATTTGAACTGTAGATACTTGAAGAAGGGGGAAAGGGTACGGCATCAAAAAAAGTTACAAAGTATATTAATAAATGATGCTGCAAACGGCATAAAGAAAGGGAATTTGGCTTCCAGTGATATTTTGAACCGAAATGACAAAGTATTCGGCATGGGTTGCACATTAAACCAACTGTAGTGTTCAATGTGCTTGATTGTTTTGGTTTTTTGAGAGAAAAAATGACTTTCAAGTCATTCAAGAATTATGACACTCTTACTGGAAAGCGCATCCACCACGGTAAGGTCATACTAAATTAGAACGGGTAGAACGTTTTTTGATGCCGTACCGTTTCCCCCTTCTTCAAGTATCTTCAGTTCAAATTTAAACTCATTGTGACGGGTGTTTTTTTTTGTTTTTTGTTTTTTTTACAGCATTTTGAAAGTGGGACTTTAATTATAATCACCCATCACATTGCTTCTTCATTAAAATAAGCTAATACCTAATAATATTTTTATACTTTAGCTGTGTAATCTTTTATAAATCGAGCAAAACAACAATATTTTTTTTTTATTATAATATTAAAATTTGTAAGTTTAAATAAAATGTATTCAGAGATACATCAATGCACATTAAACAAGTAATTTTCAAAAAAATTGCAAATTTGTGAAAAAGTGAATCCATAATGAAACGTGTTTTATCTTATAATAAAACTACCTGAATAAACTATCAGCCATATAAATTAACCAAACATTTGATTGCATAATAAATGAATTATATTAAATTTAAAACCTATCAATAAATATCAACAATTCTGAAATTGATTTGATACATCAAAACATGTAATATCAAAGATTTCTTGCATATTACACATAAAAATTTATATAACACACAAAATTTAAATCAACACGACGATTTCGAAGTTTTGCGATTTAATTCAATCATCTCATCAATGAAACAAAACTCAAATTAAATATATCTCAATAAATTTACGTAAACAATCATGTATTGGAAAATTTCATTTTAAGAGATTGACAAGGTTTATGGTTATTCTAAGACTAATTACTGACTATTACTGTAAATTTGGAAAAGATGAAAAAAAATCGCGTGCTATTTCTTCAAATATTAAATATATATTTTTTTATTTGTCACTTAAAAAAATTCCATTGTGAATTTTTTTTATGCCCTGAAAATAAATTTTTACATATTTGCATATATATTATATATTAAAATTTGTGAAAAGTGGTTTTCTACTTTATAAGATATTTTTTTGAAATTAAATTATAGGCTAAAATGTTTTACTTGTTTAAACAAAATATGTTTATTGAAAAACAATTTCAACTGCAATTTATAAAAAAAAAAGGGTAAAATAATTAAAATAAAAAGAAATGTGCTGCGTTCGAAATTTATGCTCATATATTAAATTTCAGCTATTGATTTCTGAAAATGTATGGAAAATATAAATCATATTTTTTTTATAATCACCCAGATTATAAAAAAAATATGATTTATTTTTATTTCATTTTCCAGATATTGAAAAACCGTTAATTTCTTTAAAAAATATATTAGTGTTTTGTATATTTTTAATGAGTAAAGATATCTATTCGAAAAAATAGATTAAATTCCCAATTCTTTATAAAATGGTTTATTTCAATTTACTATTAAAATAATTTACTGAAAAATTAACATAATAATTATTTGATCAGTTTATCTTGTAAGAACTTTATTAAATATCAGTAGATAAACCCAAATGCCCAGATTAAGTGAAGTTATATAATTTTTTTTCTTTGTTGAATTTATTTAAGAAGAATATCATCAAAAAATATAAAACAATTCAATTAAATTTTTTTGCGAAAATATAAAAGCCACGATAGCCCAGAGTGAACCAAGATCTTCCTTTGAAGAGATTTCCATGCATTCCTCTGGGTAACAAGGGTCCTCCAATTCTTAATCTTAGTACAGCAAAATCTTTTTCAACTGCGTCTATCCATCACAACTTGGGGTCGTCCTCTTCCTCTTTGTCCCAGTGGCTTTGCCAAAACGAGCCTTTTTACCGAGTTTAAATCATTCATTCTAAATACATGAGCGCCCAGTTTAATCTATTGATCTTAATGAATTTTATAATATCTGGGTCTCTATAGCATGTATATATTTCTGCGTTGTACGGTCTTCTCCAACAATCACTTTCCCTAACACTTCCAACAATAGCTCTTAAAATCTTCTCATCAAATATAACAAATGGGCCTCATCAGATCTTGCCAAAGTTTACGAAAATATGCTCAACATAAAAACTAAAAATTCTCAACGTAAACTTAACTTCAGTTAAAAATAAGAAGGTGTATTACCAAAGTCTAACGTAAGGGTTAACTCGTCCTTGAAAGAAAGATCCCGTATGCTTGAGTTCAAGGTCATAGGCAGGAATGTATGATGGAGGCTTATTAATTTTATTCATTTAATAAAAAGTAATATTGATGGAATTTCATTTTTTAACTTATAAACATAAATGTAAAGGGAATAATACTATATTTTGCATATATTTTAGGGCAGAGCACTTTAATACAGAGTTAGTAACAAAAATCAGTCACATTTGGTATTTTTTTTTTTTATCTCGTTTCATGCAAATCTACTTCCCTAATTTTGCACGAAAATTCAAATGAGGCGACGAAACGTACAGCAAAAATCAATCAACGTCATTATTTCAACTTGCTTCCCGTACAACATGAAATAATGAAGGATTCCTAAAAAGTAGCAACTCAGTAGCAAGTAGCAACCCATTCATCACAACCAGGTAACTTCTAGCACCCGGGACTTACAGAAGGGAGGAAATGAAAAGGGTTTTCGAAGCGCATTTTGCCCTGTCAAAGGGTTCAGATCTAAATGCCCGGGAAAACAGCGCAGCGGGTCATTCATCATGATGTCAGGGACAGAAGCATCTAAGGATTCCTGTCGTCATTTGTTTCCGGCGGAGAGATATTTGCCTTTTTTTTTCTTGCATGCACTTACCTGAACAAACTCAAATGAGTTTACGCGCTGAAGGAAAAATGCGATGAAAAGAAGGGTTGAAAAAAACAACTTTCGTGGCAGGAGGATAGTTTTTTTTCTTTCTAATGCAGCTGGCGAACACTTAGACAGTTGTCTTGGATGCCTTAAGGCAAGCGTTGAACCGACGTTATTCACTTAGCACTACCCAGGAGGTGCGTGTAGCTTGAAGATAAGCTACGGACGCGGTGTAACACACCTCCGCAACGCTCTACGATAATGTTAGACTTGGACCCACGGTGTTAAGGTGGATTCCGAACCACTACAAATGTGCATGGCACCGCCGGATGACGAACCCGAAATCTGTGGTATCGAACACCAGAGCGCAGTTAGACGCAATATATTCCTCAAAATTTAAAGCAAAAGTAATATAATTAGAACTCTATGAAAAACCCCATTCACTTTTGAGCTGCAACTCTTGGCAGAACCGCAGGGTTGCGCTAAATATACCTCCTCTTGAGTAATCGTTTGTAGACCACCGCCGCTCTGCAGTCATAATAGACCGCGACGTACGGCTTAAAATAGATTCTGAAACTCACCAAATATCTATGCTACCGCCTGGAATTGAACTCGGAACTTGTGGCGTCGAGCGCTGGAAAATCTGTATTCAAGCCGGAAAAATTCGAAACGAAAGTATATAAGTCAATAATAATATATTTTACATATATTTTAGGCAAAGTAAAAAGTTCGTAACGAAAATCCGTCACATTTGATATTTTCTTTTTATATTTCATTTCATTTTTATATTTTATATTTCCCTAATTTCACACGAATATTCAAATGAGACGACGACACGTACAGTAAAATTACTTCATTACTTCAACTTCCATGCCGTACAAGACGAAATAACGATGGATTCCTAAAAAGTAGCAACTCAGTAGCAAGTAGCAACCCATCCATCACAACCAGGTAACTTCTAGCACCCGGGACTTACAGAAGGGAGGAAATGAAAAGGGTTTTCGAAACGCATTTTACCCTGTCAAAGGGTTCAGATCTAAATGCCCGGGTAAACAGCGCAGCGGGTCATTCATCATGATGTCAGAGACAGAAACATCCGAGAATTCCTGTTCGTCATTTGTTTCCGGCAGAGAGAGTTCTGCTTTTTTTTTCTTTCCATGCACTCCGCTCTTACCTGGGGAAAATCAAATGAGTTCGCTGGCTGATGGAAGAATGCGAAGGATAGAAGGGTTAAAAAAAGCATCTTTCGTGGTAGGAGGATAGTTCAGTTGCAAATAATTTTCTACATGAAGGTGGCTTATTTTAGGTTTTGAATAAAATTTTGTAAAGTTTTTGCTAAAGGTGGAATTAGTTTTGTCATTTAATGATGACCAGAAAGAGTCATTAGCATATTTTCATAAAAAAAATTCAGTTTTAAAGGTATTCTTTTCAATTTTAGCTGTGCAAGCTTAAAATTTAAACATGAAAATTATACCCAAGGAATTCAACGTAATAATTAAATTAAAATTCCAGCATTTACCTAAATGAAACATAGACGATGTTGTAAGAGGAGATTGAGTGTTTTTTTTTATTTTTTTTTTAACATTAAATGTGCATGAAAGATGATACTAACCACATAGGACGATAACAAGCAGGAACTAATTCATCACACATTTTAATCGATCCCCAAAAGTGTATAATCATTGTCTTTTTAACCAGTTAATTACATAAAAATATAACACAAAAGTTTAAAAAATAAAATGCATGATATTAAATGTTTTGATATGCAAAAGATAGTCTTAAAAGTAAAGAAGATAATATATAGGACATTAAAATAGACCCGACAAAAAAACAGAATTAAAACTTTTTAATAAATATAGTTTGTTTAAAAGAAATATGAAGAAATATATTTGTACTTGAAACTCATATAGTCATAAATTTACGTTTCTGCAGAAAAAATTACATTACAGTACATTAATAATGTACATAAAATTACATTAAAATTGTTTCTCTATATAATATAGTGGCCTGATGACCACTTGGCTAACGCTCTGGCCTTTGGTACCACAGACTCCAGGTTCGAGTTCTAGCGATGGCTTGGATGTTTTTTAGTGGTTCGGAATCCAAGTTATGCTATAGGCGCCAGTTTAATAAGCCCAAAGTGTGCACAAAATGTCCGTAGAGTAGTAAACAAAATTAAATCGGTAAAATTCAAAAGGCAAGCATATCTATATATTTATATTTATATAAAGTGAATAATAATATATTTTAGGATGAGTTTTTTAGTAAACAGTTCATAACAAAAAATCAGTCATATTTGATATATTCTTTTTATATTTCATACAAATCTGCTTCCCTAATACTCAAATGAGACGACAACTCAAATGAGACGAAATACTCAAATGAGACGACGACACGTAGAGCAAAATCAATCAACGTCATTACTTCAACTCGCCTCCCGTACAACATGAAGCAATGATGGATTCCTAAAAAGTAACAACTCAGTAGCAAGTAGCAACCCATCCATCGACCAGGTAACTTTTAGCACCCGGGGCTTACTACAGCGGGAGGACACGAAAAGAGGTTTTCGAAGCGCATTTTCCCTGTCAAAGAGGTTGGTTCTAAATGCCCGGGTAAACAGCGCAGCGGGTCATTCATCATGATGTCAGAGACAGAAACATCCAAGAATTCCTGTTCGTCATTTGTTTCCGGCAGAGAGAGAGCTTTGCTTTTTTTTTTCTTTCATGCACTCCACTCTTATCTGGGGAAAATCAAATGAGTTTGCTCGCTGATGGAAGAATGCGAAGGATAGAAGAATTAAAAAAAAAGTGGTAGGAGGAAAGGTAGGACGTAGGAAGTCTTTCGTGGTAGGAGGAAAGTTCAGTTGCAAATAATTTTCTAGATGAAGGCGGCTTATTTTAGGTTCTTGAATAAAATTTGTAAAGTTTTTGGTAAAGGTGGAATTAGTTTTGACATTTAATGATGATCAGAAAGAGTCATTAGCATATTTTTCATATTTTTTTTACAGATGTTTTAAAAGTATGGTTTTCAATTTTAGCTGTGTAGACTTAACACATACAATGATAATAAGCAAGAACTATTTCATCCCAAATTCTAATCGATCCTCAGAAGTGTATAATCATGGTATTTTAACCTGGTAGTTACATAATTCTTAAATTGTAAAAAGTAAGTTTAAAAAATAAAATGCATGATGACGTATAGTCTTGAAATTACAGAAGTTAAATTATAAGACATTAACATCAGACCAGAAATGAGATTAAAACTTTTGTATTTAGTCGATTGGATTTGCTTGAAAGTAATATGGAGAAATATATTTGTACCTTAAACTAGTACAGTTGTTTGTGAAACTAATTGCAAGCAAATCTCGAGTTGCCCCGAATCAACCGTAGCAAAGATTTTGATCCTTTGGGTTTACTTGGCCCAATTGTGACAAAGGCAAAAATTTTCTTGCAAAAACTGTGGCTAATCAAACTGGACTGGAACGATAATTTGCCTAAAAAAGAATTTGAGGAATGGCAGGAATTTCTTATAGCTTTAACAACTATCAACAACATTAAAATTCCAAGATGCATATGTATCAGTGAACCGATATGCATCGAACTTCATGGCTTCTCAGATGCTAGTGAAATT